>JAMFTG010000433.1:0-134586 GCA_023974075.1 Chaenocephalus aceratus | reverse complement strand
CTCCCGCGCTCATCAGCGTCAGCCCCGCCCCTGATTGTTTTCACCTGTGTCTTGTTGTCGAGTGTTTTAAATTCCCCAGAGTTCAGTGTCAGTTCGTCCTGTCCTCATGCCAGAGCTCTGCTCATCAACGGTTGCTCTGTTTGTTACCTGCCTTACCCCCCCGATCCCACCAGAAGTGGCTGCGCCACGCTGCGACCTCCTCCCTGCGACCTCCTCCTGCGACCTTCAAACGTTGCGGAAGCGGAGCGTCGTGCGCAGCCTCGCAGTTGTTGTTGATTTTGGAATATTTCCTGGACATTTGTACTTCTACAAGCAGCAGGCTACGTAGTTAAATGGTTTATGTTTAAATCGTGTTTATTGTTGTTGTGTTGTAGGACCTTCAGACACCGTTAGTAATCATTGTAATATTCCAGTTATAAACCACATGAATCAAAGATGTGTTTCTGTATTTTAGTGGTAAAAAAATATGCATTCATCATCATAATGATTTCTATATATATATAATTTACAGTGCCTGTAACCGGAGGAGGAACGCTGGCATGTATTCTCCTGCTTGAAAGACTACGGGGGATGGGGGGGGGGAGAAAGAGCCGGGGTTGGGTGCACCCCTCAACCAGCAAAGCAGACAACAAGGTGATTTTCATCACTTCCTGCTTGCGCCGCGTCAAAAATAGGATTCATCCTATATTTTAGAAATTCCTTGCGGCGAGGAGCTTCTGGGACGCTCGAGCCGCGCGTCTGATGGAATAGCACCCATTGACTAGAGTGGCCGCGATCTCTAAAAAAAGCCGCAGCGCAGACGCTCCTGGTGGGATTAGGGTTATTGATGCTCCTGAAACTTATTGCAAGTTTGTTCCTCACGTTGAGTGATTTTTTTGTTGTGCCTTTGTGAAACCTATTTTTGAATATCCTTTTTGGCAAATAAAGTATATTACTTGTACTGCATCTCTGGCTCCCGGGTCGTGCATTTTGAGTCCTTTTTTCCCATGTGAATCTCAACGAACAAACAAAACGTATATAATAATAATATCTCGACGTCTATAGATGTAGTGTTGAAATCAGGAGGTTTCGGTGTGCATCACTCCATGTAATTTCACTTCTAAATTCACCTCTGTAGGAAAAGGAATATTAGCTAAATGGCTAAATGGAGATGAAGGATTTTCAGAATAAAAGCTTGGCATTAAGATTGTGCGAGAACTTCTGGTCTTTCAGGATAAAACAGCATTTAAGCTGACGGGATGTTTAAACTAAGTTATGCCATAAAACATTGATTTTAATTTCTAACACTGGTAATGGATGACAAGGTAATGTTCAAATATTATGTGCAGTTATCTTTCACAAGATATCAAATATCTCCTGAGGGTAAAAGAAGTGTACAATAAGACTTACATGACTGAGTCGTGCAAAAGCAGCCTGTTGAGTTGTGACAAGTGAAAAGTTGTCCCACGGTAAACATGTTCCTAACTGTTTTCAAACAAAAGCTTCCTATCAAACTCCATAGTGAATACATGTCTGGTCATCATCACTTGCTAACATTATTATTGTAGGGTGTCTTTATTTCATTTTTAACCCATGTATGCAAACTTGATGTAGGAAATACAAAAGCTATTTTAGTTCCTAAATTAAGAAATGGAGAATGAAAATAATGATGTGTGGTGATCAAAAACAAGATATTAAATGAATACATTTGATTTCCAAAAATATAGCTAAGAAAACACTCAGCCATGCATGGACATAGCATTGTAAAGTAAGTAAGAATTTGTGATGATCATAAACAAGTTAATTGAGGAATCTTGAATTGTTAAAAAGTAATTTGTTGCAAAGATATTTACCATAAAAATTCCCTCGGTCACTTTTGACCCCATGTTTGTCAACAAGGGTTAAATGTTGCGATGCTCTTTGATGTAATACAATTACAGACCCGTTGGAAATGTTGACGTGATATCATAATTGCACTTCATGATGATCTTAATGTGGAAATGGCACTTCATATCAAAAAGGTTGCTGACCCCTGCCCGAGGAAGTGAGCCAGGCATTGAAAGTAAAACCGCCGTAGTGGCCAAATAGTGGTACTACAACTTGGATGTCAATCTGGTATCAACTAACCGGGACAAACACTCAATACCCTTATTAAACCATTAGGTCCTAGAGGTTTTCAAATGCTGAACGTACAGTCCCTCCCTATTTCGCTTGACTGAGTCTAGACTGGATGTGACGGAGGCGAATTGCAGGCCTTAGGAAAAAGACAAGGACATACAGGTCCCTGGAAGACATGGTCATCGTTGTACTCAATATTCAGGCCATGTTCGCTTCATGTGCTACCAAGCAACTTCCATCCTAAACACTGCCATTCCCTTTATATGTCCATGGTGTATAGACAGTGTGGAAGCAACAGACTCTGTCCACAATCTTCTGGCGATGATTTAGCTTTGTATTAACTTGTAAACTATAATGTAACCCAATCATAGACCTTGTCTCGCAACCCATACTCGATTCTTGCGTCTCAAGTCGCCGTTCCAAAGTCGGAAAACAAGAAACCAGGAGTTGCATCCCTGAGAAGTCTGGACATATTATTGTGATTTTCATTTGTAGGATTTCAAGCTCACTCTCACGAAGAGTATTTTGATGGAAGAGTCGAGGCAGGTAATTCAGATACAAATGGTATTGGGGACAAAAATCCCCTTTAATTTGGATGAACTGCTTTTTTCGGGCTTCTCAATTTGAAACTCCAAAAGCTATTACTAACATAATGACATGACACTAATGGCATGATATCCTCTTATTACATCCTATTCATTTTGTAATGTACACCTCACCCTGTTAATTACTATAATTAGCATTGACACCCTTTATAAATGCTACTGGGTTAATGTATGTAAATATGCTCGTTTATATGGAGGAATGTGTAAGGCTTAATGCACCACCGTTTCAAATGTTTTAGTAGAGATGGCTTAGCCTCTAACATTAAACGATGGCAACATCTGTTCAAGTTAAAGTGTTATGTCCAAAGATTAGAGAACCAGTTTATGTTCAGTTTCATTTCACAACTACCCACTGTTAGTGTATTCTGGAACCCCGAAGGCCGGAGAGACTGAAAGGAATAACGGCCGTCCACACAGCGGCGTGCGTTGAAGCTTCCAACGCTTCTGCCACTTTTAGCCGAACTGCATTTTGGGAAGCGACGTGGAGCGTTGCTCGCTTAAAAAGTTGAGCAACGTTCAACTTTTTACGCTTCGACGGAGGCGTCAGCCAATCGAATCATATGCCAGTACAAGCTCTAGCCAAACAAAACCGCGTGTTTGTGTGTCTGGGGCGGGAGATTCATGTGATTGGTTGTTGGTCGAGTGTCAGACACGACCGCCGGCAAGCTTCAACGCACGCCGCTGTGTGGACGGGCCGTAACGGGAAGCTTATAAAAGTTAACAGCATTTAGTTACACAAAAGATGCGGTGGTGTGCAAAATGAAATTGCAAGCGGAGGCTCTCTCCCCATCTCCCGTCAAGCCCAGGTCAGCAGGGGAAGAGGTCAATCCTTGGCTTGCTCTTCCTGTTGTCATCTGAGGTCTTCTCCTATTGGCCGGCGTCGTCGGGGGCGGGTCCAATGCAATTCATGCCTTGTTGTATTGTTAAATTAAATCATTCTGGTGTCTGTGGTTATTTAAAACTTCATGGATAAACGTTATTCAGCGGCAATACAATGAGTGCTAACCCCAGTGTGCTCAGTGTACAACACCACATGTCGTTTATCACCTTCGATTCACGGTTTGAAAATGTAGCATTTCGCCACATGCTAATGCTAATGAAGAATTTTCAGAATAAAAGTATTAAGTTAATAGTGTGAACTTCCGGTTTTTCAGAATAAAACTGATTTAAATTAAAAAAATGTATTTAATTCAAATTACGCCATATCAACATTGATTTTAATTTCTAACACAACACATCCATTACTTTATTATCAACATGAAACTACCATTCTAGTGAGGACCGTGATTTGGATCAGAAAGGAAAACATGGTAACGCAAACTCATTTACAAACGGGCCATTGTAGAAGTTTAAATTGAAGAAAAAAGGAAATCATAGAATATGATTCTTTAAAAAAAATGTTTTGAAAATTTGACAAATTTTAAATGAATGTCTTATTTAAATAAATAATTTGAATAACAAAAGGTATCACACAAATACAAACACACTTACAAGTTTCCTCAAGAAAAGCGTTTTCTTTCATCACCATGTGTCCCCGTCTGTCGGAAAATAAAACCCTCTCTCTTCCTCCATACCCACATCTCTAAAAACGGTGGTACAACGGAGCTGATCAAGATGTGCGTCCGATATGACGTAATATCGTAAATGTTGGCTGGCTTTCGACCGACGGCCCGATCAGAAACGTGTCAGAAATGGTCATGCGTACATAGCTACAGTGTAGTCGATTAAAGTCTTCGGCTCCTCCAACAGAGCAACACAATAAAACAGACGTGTTCTGGACGTAATATGGTCTGTGTTTACATTAGCATGCTAACACTCAGAGCTAACCTGTACTGGAGAGAGTGTGTGTGAGAAGCAGGAAATAAAAAAAGGAACTAAGGAAATAAGTATTTGAGCTCCAATAAATAATTCTTGAAGTGGTTTGGAACATGGCGTTAATCACGGCTGCATCTGAGGAGAGCAGACAGCTCGTCACGGTGGGTTTGCCTGCTGCTCAAAAGAGGGCGGGGCCAGCAGATAAACCCTTCTCTAACAGGGCTGACAGAGCAGTGCTTCTCAAAGTGTGGTCCGTGAGCGCCCCCTAGTGGTCCGTGAGTATATTGGTAACATTTCATATTTGAAATAAATAAATATATTTAAGTTTTCCGCACTCTCGCGGGAATATCTCCGCAATGGAGCGAGGTTAAGTTTCACTTTCGATTGCATGAAATAGCCCAGTGCAACACATGTTGCCACTTGTTTGTACCATTTTCAGGCGATTTGTAATCTGTTCTAGAAAAACCATGTGGAGTTAGGTGGTCCGCGAGTGTTTTTTTATTGGTTAAGTGGTCCTTGGTATGAAAAAGTTTGAGAAACACTGACATACGAGGGACGCCTAAAATGCATGAGCAAAACACATCCGAGATATGTTTTTTATATATCTGATAACCATAATACATGCCTACAAATAGCATGATAGGAGACCTTTAACTAAGTCAATGCACAGAAGCAGGCGCGGCGTCTTCGTACGAACAATTGGGCAGCTCATCAACCGCCACTCTAAAAGATGCCTCATACGATTAACCCTGTTGACATTGTACAGGTCTTAAGCACATGTGGCGGAAGTGCACGGCACACTGATCCCACTCACATTTGCAGTGTGTGTGTGTGTGTGTGTGTGTGTAGCATATGTATTGATGCCACTGACCCTGTCTTAGCAAAGAGAGATCACATAAACACACACCTACACACCCCGCCGCTGTAACCAGAGCTCAGTCCCCTTTGCTTCAGGGAAGGAACTACACAAAGCCGTTGCCGGTGTAAACATGACACTAGTGTCATGCTTGAATGTGTGTAATGACAGTTTGGGAAATGGGCGTGGGTGCTATGTTTCCTGCTGAAGCAAACGTTACGGAAGCTAAAGCATTATTAAATTATTCAACTTTACTTTTGAATACTTCGTTTCATAATACTCCAGTTGTAAAAGACTAGAATGTAGGTCTAGATCTTCTCTTGTTCTGACACTTGAGTTAAACTATTCATAATGATGAGATAATAGCAATCCTTGCAATACAATTAGTTTTTGTCCTTCGATTGTCACTATTTCTAAGAATGTCCAATACTTTGTGTTCTTCCTGTCTGTGAGCCGCTCTATCGAAATCAGTCGGAAGTCTCGACGGCTCATTTCTACATAAACGTGGATTTGCGTAAAAACTATTTTTTCGGGGTTCAGCTTTGTTTGATTAATAATAATAATAATAATACATTGCATTTCAAAGTGCTTTTCCAGGTGCTCAAAGACGCTTTACAGTGGTGATAAAACATGATAAAATAGAATTTAAAAGTTATTAAAACAGCAATACAGCGTAATTCACAGATTAACAGCCAGTCTGAAGAGGTGTGTTTTGGTCAGTGTTTTGAAAGTGGGGGGGTCAGTGCAGTCTCTGATGTGTTGTGGGAGGGAGTTCCAGAGGGTGGGGGCAGCGATGGAGAAGGCTCTGTCCCCCCAGGTTCGGAGCTTGGTTTTCTTGGGGATAGAGAGGAGGTTCGCTTCTGATGAGCGAAGGCTGCGGGAAGGGGTGTAGTGGTGGATCAGGTCGGAGAGGTAGGGGGGAGCCTGGTTATTAATCCTAACAACCTCACCATGACAACACTTCAGGAAACTGCCCCTCGATGTTGTTTGCCTAAGCACATATCCACCTTATAAACTCTGAAAATAGATGTTAACTTCAATGTGTGTATGAACAAACAAGAAATACGTATTCTGTGAGTGTTAGGGGTGCTGGCATGTGTTTTAAAATGTTAGACAGTGCCACACTAGCTGTTTCCCACTGCCCTCAGTCTCTATGCTAAGCTAGTGGAAATGTCATTTATATAAGCCATTCATTTAAAACTACTAAAATTAGTCAAGTGTGTGCTAGGAAGTATTTGTTGTATTCAGTACTAACAGTGTGAGGGGGGGTGGGTTCCTGCTGGCCTGATCCATTTAATGATAACGCTACAATGACCAGAAGCACAACTCAAGCTTCAAGGTCTGGCCCTTTGTTGATAGCAAAGTAAAATACTAAATATTTTAGACTGCCTGATAGTAAAATACAGTCCTTGCAGCAAACCGGTCTGGAGGAGTTTTTAAAAGAACATAACTACTTTAATATCATCATTATTGCACTTCCATATTAGTTTTTATATATCTGTTTGACACACGTCTGTCAGTATGTACCAACTGATTTACCGAGGAGCAGCCTAACATTCAACACATTCATTGAGAACGGCTGTACACTTGCACGCTCACACACACACACGCACGCACGCAGGTTATGTATTAGCCGCACTTTTCCCCCAAACCGACCCGGTGGTGGTTTAGATGGGCTACCCTAACCTGAGGTCCGACAGCTATGGGAGTTGGGTCAAATCAGCTCACTTTAGATAGCTGATACACACCACCTACTTATATTGTGGTATACACAGACATTTGTCTTTAGACAAAAGTGTGACTTATAAGGACCAAAAAACCCACTATGGGGTCTTTAAAGGGACGATAAGGCCACTCCCACAACCCTCCAAGTGTACATACACAACCTGACAGGACACAGCATTATGGGAGCAGTCATTTTAATTGTAAAATAAAGTAGTATTAACTCTTCTCAAACCAATACATTTGTTTAAACATTAAAGTCAAACAGCTACACAGACAGACATACAGATCGACAGACAGCTTACCACAAAACAAAACGGCCAGGAATATAACCTATATGCTTTGCTTTCACTTAACAGCATAATCTCTGTGAACCCGTCTGTTGAACGTAGGTGCAGTATAAAACGTTAGTCATCAGGATAACCACAACATAATACAAAACAAAACTGATGGTTTCACTGTGACTGCCTCTTCCGAACAAAGTCTCTTACATTTTGTACTGTTCGTCCATCAAGCACGTTGCCTTCAACCAGCTTGCAGGGCTGGCACTCGGCTTTGGTAGCCAGACTTCCTTTGGCAATATGACGCTCCTCATCCTTGGCCCACAGTTCTTTTATTGTTCTTCTGCCATTTTCTTGAGCCTTTCCTGAAAGATATACAAGTAACCAAAAGTCAGTAGAATCAGATGTACTCGGCAGTCAGATCTGCTTTTTATCTGAAGATTGGATACGAGTAGCACACGCATGCCATCCTCTTCCTGCCTGCCTCCTAGCCTTGACTTTAGGACCGCAATCCAATGAGTAAAGTGACCATTGAGACATCTTGATGAAAGCTCTTGTCCATGTGCTGTATTTTCTATATCAGAAAAAAAGGTCACTGTTCCAAACAGAAGTGCTACTCTTTTTTTAATGAATTGAGGGTCATATATTCATGCCTCCTATCTTTTTGGACAGCAGGGGTAGAAGGATGGGGTAGACATTTAAAAAGTCCTAGGCTGGAAATGCATTCTAGTAATAATTGACCACTCCCAAAAAGGAAACTAATCGATCAATGTTTGAAGATCTTAACACTGTTTTCTGTCTCATTTCAAAGCCTTTTCCGAGTTCAACAACCAGACCGGCCTCACCTTCACAGGGAGGAGCACTCTCACTCCCTGTGGGTGACACCGCTTCTGCTTAACACATGTTTTTGTTGTTAAATATATAATCCACATTATATCTTGTCATACATTACATTACTTACTGAACAACTTGACATACAGATCACATGCAGGCAGTGTCTGAGTTACAGTCCTGACTTACACTTTGAAGACAATGTCCTCACACACCAACCCTGTCTCCTAAAAATTACGTTCCCACAGAACTAAACTGCATTCTCAATTACGTTTAGCTAGAAACGTATTTTCTCCCACGTTATGAACGTATCTTAAATACGTTTATTTTCTACATATCTTTGCCATTTATTGTCTTGCTTATAATAATGATAATAGTCATTTATAAATATCATTTTAGAGCACACCTTTGAAATCAGTGAGCGAGGCGGAACATAATAGTTTTAACAGACAAAAAGCTGCGGTGTTGTTTATTGCACTTCAAACATTGAAACAGATCCAGAGTTACGTGTTTCTGAACTTCCTTTAAGAAGAACGGACAGTAACAGAAGATCTCTGAGGCTTCAGGCTTGATAGCCGTTCAAATGACAGCCCAGCCCAAAAGTGGGCGGGGCTGTCAAGTGAAGTAGATTTTAATCTCATCTATTATTCAAAACCATTCTATTTATTCTAACGTAAATTACATGCCAGTGTTTTATCTTTTTATTTATTTGTTTTTATTTTAAATCGTATAATGTCGGACAAATGTTCTCATTTGGAGCTGTGGCCCGTGTGGCCCCACAGGTTTCCAGAGGCATCACTTCATCGAGACCCTGCACGATGCAAACACAACAAACGTTGTTATTATTGGATGGTGCTTTCCCACGTACCTAAAGATTCTAAACCCTCCATAGCTTGTAGTAACATGAAATGAAAGTTATTCAGATATACATTTCAATAAACACCCTGTAGTTATGTTTCACTATATCAGAAGTAAAAAAAAAAAGATATTTATAATATTTATACTGAATGACTCGGAATAATCAAAACTAATGCATTGAACCAGGGGCGGCCTGGCCATTGGGAATACCGGGAGTTTCCGTGGTGTGATGCCGCGTGTGGGCCGGTGCTACGTGTGATGCCGCGTGTGGCCGTGCCGCGTGTGGTGTGGTGCCACATTTGTAAGTGTTCCGGCCGTTTTGATAGGCTACCTTTGTTCTATCTATCAGTTTCACTTTCACGCATCAGGCCCGTAGCAGCTGTCACTGCCAGTGCACGATCAGGAGTGAGTGACTGAGAGACCGAGCTGGCAGTTGCTTACAGATGGATAAACAAGCTCCAAAGCGTAAAGGCGTTTTTGTATAGTTTGTGTATACAGTATTGACTTGAACCGGCGACCCTACGGCTCACAGTCCAAGCCCCTACTGACTGCCATAGATTTAGTCCCTAATGTTGCTCTCAAAGTGCACCAGATTGATGCATTTCACTTCAACATTTAAACAAAAATCTTGCCGGGGGAGCTTGCCCCCGGACCCCCCTAGAGGAGGTGAGGTCCACCACCTGCCCACACCCCCTGTTAAATTGTCTCACCCACATTGATGATGCTTCCTACGCCCATGTTTTATTCAAGTCAGGCACTAAATATATGCTGTAACTATTTTGCTCAGGCAACTCAAGGTAGGCGATTACTATATGAATAATGGTCCAAAATAACATTAAAGGCATAGGGTTTTTTGTTAAGTAACATACTTTCGTCACCGGCCGGCCGATACATGCCGCGCATTAAGTGGACCTGTCTGTCAATTAATCCGCGGGCCACTTTTCCCCCAGTCCGCCCCTGCATTGGACAATATGTACATCGGTACATCGGTATCGAAGGTACTGCGCTCAGGTGGCTCCAGTCATATCTCTCCGACAGATCCCACTTCATCTCCCTCAACAATCACTCCTCTGCCACCGCTACAGTCACCCAAGGTGTTCCCCAAGGCTCAGTACTCGGCCCCCTCCTCTTCATCATCTACATCCTCCCCCTTGGTCAGATTCTCCACCACTACAACCTGGACTTCCACTGCTACGCTGATGACACTCAAATCTACCTCAGCACCAAATCCCTCCATAACCCCCCCCATCTCCCACATTGAATCCTGTCTGACTGACTTGAAATCCTGGATGCAAAAAAACTTTCTTAAACTCAACAGCAATAAAACTGAACTCCTCCTCATCGGCTCCAAGTCCACCCTCAGTAAAACCCCCAACCTCACACTGACCATCGATAGCACCCCTGTTTCCCCCTCAACCCAGGCACGCAACCTCGGGGTTATATTCGATCCCACCCTCTCCCTTGACTCCCACATCCGCCAAGTTGTCAAAATCTCATTTTTCCATCTCCGCAACATTGCCAAAATCCGTCCCTATCTCACCCGCCCCGCAGCTGAGCGACTCATTCACGCCTTCATCTCCTCCCGCCTCGACTACTGTAACTCCCTCCTATACGGCATCAGCTCCACCTCCCTCAGTAGACTCCAGCGTGTTCAGAACGCAGCCGCCAGACTTCTCACCCACACCAAATCATGGCACCATATCACCCCGGTCCTCAAAGAACTACACTGGCTTCCCGTTACTCACCGCATCATCTACAAACTCCTGGTCCTTACCTATAAAGCCCTCCACCATCTGGCCCCCGTACCTCACTGACCTCTCATCCTACCTCCTCGGACCCTCAGATCCACCTCAGCCGGCCTGCTTTCCACCCCCACTGGCAATCTCCGGAGCTTTGGAGACAGAGCCTTCTCTGTGGCCGCCCCAAAGCTCTGGAACTCCCTCCCCCAAGACCTCCGTGAGTCCGAGTCCCTCACTCTATTCCAGTCCCGCCTCAAAACCCATCTTTTCACCTCTCTCTATCCGTAAAAACACCCCCCCACTCATTTTCGACCTCCTCCTGACTGCCACTGTGTTTTGTTTTGTCGTTTTTGTTGTTTTTTCTTAGTCTGTTGTCTACCTGCCCCAGTCTATCTACCCCCCCCCCCCCCCCTCATATTGTAAAGCGTCTTTGGGTACCATAAAAGCGCTATATAAATCCAATTTATTATTATTATTATTATTATGTAGCATTTACGTATGTGGTGTGATGGTTAGAGCATTACCTTAAGAAAAGATATTGAGTTCACAAAGTAAATGTTGACCGCCTTGCATCTCCACGGCCAGTCTGAAGTAATCACAGGTGATCTCCTCTCCTGGACTTATGTCTCGGTCAGCGAACAAACAAAGATGGGGCTGCCCTTGCACGGATAGTTGTCTCATCTTTGCAGTCGTTTCTGTGGTCGTCATTTACAAGTCTTCCAAGAGACGCATCCTCTTGTGCTGCATCGACGCTACGAAAACACAAGTAAAACAGTCCATTAAAATACTCCGTGAAAACAGCTAGCGAAGCTGTGAAAATAAATCCAACTTCATTCATTCTGCTCGGACTTATCATTGATACGCACCACCACAGTTTTCCATCAACATGGAAATCGAACATGAACCCCTTGAGCCCGACAGGATAACGTCTCCTCTCACATTCTGGTTTGCTCATGAGTTCTCCTCCATATTCTATCAAAAAGCCTCCTTTTTGAAATGGTGAAACAGAAACGCCAAAGAGTCACATCTAATAGAAATATAGAAAAGCATTTATTTTAATTGTGTAAGTGTGTCTAACAGCTGTTCACCAGGGGTCCAGTCTGTGCCACAGTGACTCCGCACAGTGTTAACAAACGCTTTGATGGCATTGATGTTTTGGACGTCCTGCTTTGTCCCCTCCAGTGTCAATATAAAATGTGGCGTCTTCTTTTGGATTGATGCGTCTCCGCCTTTGCATCTCGACTTTGACGGTTTATTATAGCTGTGAAAAAGAGTAAGGGTTCATACGTCCTGTCCTCAGCTCCAGTTAAATACAATGTGTACATTTTTTACATGTTGTGATTTGTGTTGTGTGTAATCCTATTGTGAGTGTCTTACAGCTGACCTTGCTCCTGGCCAAAGGCTGAGCTGATGGAAACCACCTGCTTTATAGACGTGTCAGCTAATTGGACTACACCATTCCTCTCAAACCCTGAGGGGTGTTTGAAGAGGCCACTCCATGTAGGCCACCCCTTTTTAGAGCCTCTTTCCCCTGCATGCAACAATGGACTGGCCAGTAGTGCTATACATTCCTGCAGTGTGGAGGTGAGGGGGGGGGGTGGGGGTATGTGAGTTGCTCTCGGACAGAAGAGCACACAGGATGTCACCCATTTTTGTGACGTTCTGCTTATGCGTGTCCGTGCTAGATTGTGTCTGTTGATATCTACACCTTTTAGTTTAAACCTAATTGATTGTATTACCCATCTTAAAACTGTACATATATTGGGTCGATAAAATGCGTATTTTTGCACCTCAACCTGCACTCCTGTTTTTTCTGTACCCTGGTCCTTCACACTCCATTAAGTAAAACGTTCCAATCAATTATTGGGACAGTCCATTCTTCATTCACATCACCTACGATTACCGGAGGCTCCTTATAAACTACCGGGACTACAGTTCATACCTTCCGTCCTCAGCTCTGGTGATTTCTACATTAATTAATCTTCAATCAAAAAACAAAACATCTGCCGACATTATTTCTTTAGCATTACTCTTAGCTAGCATTTACACATGCGGCGTGATTACATCAGCCGTTAGCTGTTAGCCCTCAGAGCTCACAGCTCCTCATAGCTGTTCAGAAACTAGACAGAAGTGAAACAAGTACAAACCACAGACTGCCTGTGTCGTGGAGAATACAGTCGCTGGTTTATTTATGTCTGTAGGCCGTGTTGTGAGTGTGGACGGTCGGATAGCTTAGCTAGCCGATCTCCATTTAGAAAACACGCATTTAAAAAGGTTTTCCGCCTGCCGGTGTTACAGAACAACTGGTGATATTCTATTATTTTCGACAGATGTTTTGGGGCGTGTACCTTGAGGACCCATTGTTGACTCTCCGGGAAAGAAACATCTCGATCGATTTGCGTGTTGTTCAAATTCATCTGTTGGTATATCTGACTGAATAGGACGACGTTGATGCGCGTTCAGTACGCGTATGTGAGGTTTGGTGAGAAGCTGATATCGTGAAGCTTACAGTGACGACTAGAACATGACAAAGTAGGTGACTGTGGGGGTGCCTGTGCAAAACATTGCAAACTTTAATAAATCATTTTAACAATATGTTTGTCAGAGTTTCAGTTGTACATCGTTCTTAATGTGATGTATAGTAGCTTTGATAGCTGTCCATACCTTCAGACCGCCTCTATGTGAAACACACGTTGTTTACTCACAGCCCGGAGATGGCAAGCTGCGCTCCGAATAAATGGTGACGCAACTTCTCCAGCCATTCTCAAGCGATCAATGTTTTTATTAAATTCCTGCATCCCTCTCATCACAACACAACTCTACACTGTGCAGAAAAAAATTACTTATTTGTCAAAACAATATTCCGTGGCTAATCCGGTAAACCACAGAAAAGTAAGTCCAGAATGAATATACGGTACAATAGTTATTATTAGGACTGTCAAACGATTAAAATGTTTAATCAGATTAATCACAGCTTAAAAATTAATTAATCAGATTAATCACCATTCGAACTAAGTCCAAAATATGCCATTTATTTATGTATATTGTTGGGAATGGAAAGATAAATGAAAGAAGGCGGATATATCCATTTAACACGGTATCCATGTTTATTATAACATTGTTCTGTGTGTCAAAATGAAAGACAGCCCACACACCTATCAATCATCACACCGTGGGGTCTGTCATTACGTGTTGATTTCTATCAACGGGGAGTACTTCAGGAAAGTCGACAGAGGGGGGGGGGGGGGGGGGGCTAGTGGAGTACTTCAGGAAAGTCGACAGAGGGGGGGCTAGTGGAGTACTTCAGGAAGTCGACAGAGGGGGGGGGCTAGGGGAGTACTTCAGGAAAGTCGACAGAGGGGGGGGCTAGTGGAGTACTTCGTGACCGCAGAGTGTGAACGTTGTGATCAGCTGTTTCAGCGCAGTTCTCCAGTGAGGGGGGGGAGTCTCCCTCCGCAGCCGGTTGGCGTAGTTTTGGCTCAGTTCCGTTGTACAGACCGACGTTAGCAGCAGCCCTGTCTGTGCACACGGAGACCGACTCTGTCGTCCGGTGATCGAACCGCCTTCTGGAAAAGCTTCACAAGTACGTCGGTACGCAAATGCGCTTTGTGACACAAGTGACGCATTTCAGATTACGCACATAACCTGCGTACCAGTTATGTGTTACCCTGTACTACAGCAAGAGTATTCTCCGTCGGGACTTCCTGCAACAACACCACGCCGTTATCAAATATGTTCTATTGAGAAGACGATCACTACGTGACAAATGTTTTCAAAACCGTGGCTCCTGAAATCAGTCTGACTAACTGCTGTCTGTGCAATTTACTCCGCGAGTTGGCAGACTTTATTTTGCTTACTTTAACATCGTGTGTCATGGTGGGGCTAAGCCATTTCTTGGTATGGGTGTAGCCTACCCCAGCCATACCCTGGCGCTGCCACTGGTGGCACGTATGGGGCAGCCATTCTGCACATGCGTAATGCGTTAAATATTTTAACGCAATTAATTCAAAAAATTAATTACCGCCGTTAACTTAGATAATTTTGACAGCACTAGTTATTATATATATATATATACATATTTATTTTTGGTTTACACTAACAACATATAAAACCCTGCATTCTGTGTGTGTGCACAGACATGTTTCACTTCTTAAATGTGAGCAGAAAGCAATCTGCCATCTAGGATCTGGATCAAACCCGTTTCCATGGCTTACACTCGACAAGTGCAACAGGTGTAGAGCTACATTATAATGACCTGGACTGTCTAGGCTATATACACCACTGGACTGTCTAGGCTATATACACCACTGGACTGTCTAGGCTATATACACCACTGGACTGTCTAGGCTATATACACCACTGGACTGTCTAGGCTATATACACCACTGGACTGTCTAGGCTATATACACCACTGGACTGTCTAGGCTATATACACCACTGGACTGTCTAGGCTATATACACCACTGGACTGTCTAGGCTATATACACCACTGGACTGTCTAGGCTATATACACCACTGGACAACACTTTGTGGGTTTGTGAGTAGAGAGACATTAGAGACAGAGAGACATTAGAGACAGCGAGACATTAGAGACAGGTTAGAGACAGAGAGACATTAGAGACAGAGAGATTGGAGACAGAGAGACAGAGAGAGAGCGAGAGATTGGAGACAGAGAGACAGAGAGAGATTAGAGACAGAGAGACATTAGAGACAGCGAGACATTAGAGACAGGTTAGAGACATTAGAGACAGGTTAGAGACATTAGAGACAGAGAGACATTAGAGACAGAGAGACAGCGAGACATTAGAGACAGAGAGACATTAGAGACAGCAAGACATTAGAGACATTAGAGACAGCGAGACATTAGAGACAGAGAGACATTAGAGACAGAGAGAGATTAGAGACAGCGAGACAGGTTAGAGACATGTTAGAGACAGAGAGACAGCGAGACATTAGAGACAGGTTAGAGACAGAGAGACATTAGAGACAGAGAGAGAAAACAGTTAGTTAGAAAAAGATCAGAACGTGAGTGAGGACTGAATGTGATAGAGTTGGTCCTTGTGAGTGAAATTGTATTGTGTGTTTAAGTGAGTGATTGTTGTTAGCCTGTGTGTGTGTGTGTGTGTGTGTGTGTGTGTGTGTGTGTGTGTGTGTGTGTGTGTGTGTGTGTGTGTGTGTGTGTGAGTGTGTGAGAGAGTGTGTGTGTGTGAGGGAGAGAGCGTAGTGCTAGGGCTACATAGGAGTGAGTGGATCCAAGGCTTAGGTTTGTGATCAAGAGAAGAGCTGAGACCTTCAGGACTAAAGGTCAGAGTGTGTGACTTCAGAGTACCTCTGATGGGCTATGATAATCCTCTCAATGAACATACAGCTAGACCTTTCACTACCAGCTGGAGAACTGCATCACTACGCAGAAGAGAAGGGCTGAGCACCTCGCCAACGTGGTACTGTCCTCAGAGGAAGCCGACAAGCTGTTTGAAGAGTTTCACTGCTGTAGAGGAAACACATGGTGCCCTCATGAAGCGATGTATTGGCCTGGCACGGTGGAAGACATCCGCAGGTGGGTGAGTTATTAAATAATATGAGGTACATTACACATTACGAAAGTGGAGCACAAACAAGTTTATGGTGTTTTTCTCTTGTCCAGATTGCTGAGTGTCCCCAGAGCCACCCAAGAGGGCACGCGTCAGAGAGGAGAGGCAGCTCACTCCCTTTGAGGTACAGGGAACCATTCCAGCTTTGGAGCATGTGAGCGGTGCTTTACTGAAATGCACGTGTTCTTCTTCTCGGGTACAGAGCCTCTGGTGGGCTTGGACCCAGTGGGTGAACTCGGAGCCTCTGGAGCTGGTGGGCTTGGACCCAGTGGGTGAACTCAGAGCCTCTGGAGCTGGTGGGCTTGGACCCAGTGGGTGAACTCAGAGCCTCTGGAGCTGGTGGGCTTGGACCAGTGGGTGAACTCCCAGTGACAGACCAATCAGTACATTTGTGTCGTGGTTGAGTATTCCAGCCAATGGGCAGAGGCCTACCCACTTCAAAGCAAAACAGCAGGTGAGGGTGACCAAGTGTATTCTTGATTTCTTTTACACACGTGGTGCACCTCAAAGACTGCTCACAGATCAAGGCGGGAATTCTGTGATACGGTATTTTTTACAATTTTTTTTTAACAATGACGGACAATCTGAAAGCAGTCCTCATTTTGACAGATTGAACAAACTCGGAACAGCGCCGCAGCTTCCCCGCAGCGAGGCTCCGCGTTCTGCCCTCCAGAAGGAAGTGATACCGTTTCCCAAACCTAACTGTCGTACTGATCATTGAAATGTCTGTGAGCTTTGGCTTGACGCTGTGCACGCTCCCGCAACGTGCAGCAGCCATGCATAACACGGCGCACGTGAACTGTCCCCCTCCCGTTGACAGTTCACGAGCATGCTTCCCCCCCCGTCAGAGTTGGCTGACGGGTAATTCTGGTTTTACGATCCTTTCGTCGGGCAGCGAAAAAATCTAAACCTCTGCTCATAGCCCATAGTGTGTGAAAGGCCTTTGGTTTAGCTGTTTCATTAGAGCAGTGGATCTCAAATGGGGGTACGCGGACCCCTAGGGGTGCGTTGGAGTACTGCAGGGGGTACGTGAGATTTATTTTATGTTAATGAAAAAACAACATAAGTAATTTATTTAAACAAACTGATAATAGTAGATGAACTACTTTCTTCAAAGGTTACAGAAACTCTGGATAATAAAACGGGAACAATAAACGGCTCTCTTTTCCTCGCCCTCTCCCGTGAGTCTCGTGCAGCTCGCTGAACCTGTACTAAGCGACCAGACAGTAAATAATACATATTTATAACTAGTTTAGCTAGTTCCAGAGTAGATACACTAGCTACGTGTGTTAGGTCTAACTCTCAGTGTGTGAGGCTCCGCTCACCGGCTGATCTGATCTCTCGCTCTCGTCCGGTTCGACTTCACTCGCGTCTATGTCCAAATCTTCCAGATCTATAGTTCCAGCTAATGATACGACTGCCTGCTGATCAAAGGACCTAAACAATAAGCAAAGTGTAGCGCAGCATTATGCACATGTTTATATGAGGGGTCAAAATCCCATGCTCATATATCTTTTTCTCTTCGTTCCCCACGCCCCAAAATAAATAAATAGATAAACCAAAGCAGTGTGGGTTTTATATGAACAGTTTCACATATTTCAAAAGGCAGTGTAACAGCTGCAGGTGGCTCCCTGTCAGAAAGACGAAGCTCTCAGTGGAGCTCGAGCCCGTGTTTCACTACATCGTACAACTTATTAAAAAGATCAGTTCAAAGCAGCTAATGTCGTCTCTGTGTTATAGCTTGATGTTAAAATGGGTTTGCCATGAATTTAGTGATGGATTGTAAACATTTGAAATGTAGCATTTAAGTGTTTCTCAGGTTGTTGTTTTAATGAATCAGACCCGACGGTGCAGCGCTGTGCTGTGCCTCTTTATAGAGGCTTTTGTCCCTACCATTGTGTGCGCGCTGATCAGGGGACGTGGCTGCATCTGTTTTCCAAAGGGGAACATTGTTGAAAGAGTTGAACCACTGCCTTAGAGACAGACCGATGGTTAAAGGGAACAGAAAGGGACATGATGCAATCAGAAAACATAAATAGAAAAGAGACTACATTTTTACTAGCAAAACATCTAGTTCATTTAACTGCCGTTAAGTTGCTGCTCTGACGTGAAGTTCAAAGCATCCTCTTTAACGAGACCTTTTTAAATCTATATTCTAATAAAGTTATGCTGAATGTGTTTCGTTTAGTTTTTAAAGCAGAAAGAAATTGTAAATACGGCAGATAATCTGATTATTTGTTAAATGTGAGGAGGTCTCTTTTCTTTGTCTAATGTGATATTTATATATATATATTTATATATATTATAGCTTGGTATTCACACACTTTCTCTGACATTTTGTTTCCCAATTACATCATTGATGAATTCATCGTCCAGTTGTTTGCAGCCCTCGTCAGAAACAAGGCAGCATCTCATTTTGCCCCCGAGCCCCTGAGCCAGATATTGGGCGTTTACATATTAAAGAATATATATATATTTAGTCGGTGACATTTTGACCTGAAATCTAATTATCCTCAACACACACGCGTTGACGCCTGTCTGCCAGTGACTTCATTTAAATGCCAGAGGTCACCGGAGCCGCTCAGCCTAATCTTCTAATTAGTGAGTTATGCAGAGAAGTCAACAACTCAACTGACATCGTTGTTTGCATCAAACGGGGACAGTTTGTAAGAAGGCGTAGCTGTTTAAAAATGCATAAGAATTAAAAATGCAAGACAGTAATAAGCAGACAGAACGAGTGCCCTTGCACAAAGTAACACAAGGACATGGCTAACAAGGACATGGAATCATAATCTACAAAAAACCGAAAAGAGAAGCAGCGTCTGCTGCTTTTCAGCGATGTTGGAGAAAGCAGAGCTGAGTGCAGGAGTTGTGAAATGAAAATAACCTTCAGAGCAGGGTTTCTCTTTGGTAACCACTCAGGTGTACTGCCAGAGGTGGGAGAAGTTCAGGTCTTGTACTTGAGTAAAGTACCAGAGTGTAGGAATACTCGGTTACGATAAAAAGTCCTGCTTTCAAAATGTTACAAGTAAAAGTACAAAAGTATTGGCATCAACATATAGTTTAAGAACCACCTGCAGAGGGATCTAGATGCAGGTGTTCTCTTCCCCATAGAGCTATACACAACATGTCGCACACAGTGATAAACACTCTGTCACCTCAACACCAGGGATCTGATCCACTAACTCCTTCTGAGTCAAACCGTCACGGGAGCCTCACCTCACTGACCCCTCTCAATAGAAACACACGTTGCTTCACCAGCAGAGAGAACATGGATCATGAATGTGACTGATACAGAGCGGTTTGATCAGTAAGTATTATTCTGTTGATCGATTGTCCTTACATTTGGTGAAAAGCACATAAGGACTTGTTAAAGACTCGTTTTGTCAAAGTTTAGGACTTGACTTGACTTGCCCATCCTGACTCGAGACCTGACTCGGTCCCACCTCTGCTAAAAGTAACAAATAATTGCCTTTTATGTAAATAACACAAAGTAAAGGTACATGTTTACATATGATAACGGACAACTTGGTTAAGAAAAGATGATGGTACGATTTAATATATACTTACTGTTGTCCATCATGGATACCCCCCCCCCCCCCCCACTGCAATATCTCTGTGCAACAAACCACCTCTGGCTGGCAGAGGACTCTCTGCTCCATAGCTTCCCTTGGAGTAAAACCTCATGGTACATTTATATAATCTGTTCTATATTTAATATTCTGTCATATATTTATGTATATATAATACCTTAAATTCAGCATGTACATGTTCTACTTTCTTGTTTATTGTAATGCCTCGTCTGTTTTTGCTGCTGCAACGCAAACATTTCCAAATGGGGATCAATAAAGTCTTATCTTGTGTTTCACAACAGTTTCGTACGAAACGCTGAAAGCACCGTGTTTATCATCTACTCTGACCTTCTCCCTGAATAAAATGTTGTTATCTAACTTCCTTTTACTAACATCATAATTACTACGGCTGCTACAGGCAGCCATAAAGCAGGGGTCTGTTTCAGGGCGTATTTAATAGCTTATAGAAATAAATGCGTTAACATTGGTCCTGAGAGAATGTGTTTCTTCATGCCAGCACATGTACTAATATACCTTATATTACCATGTTATTGGTCCGCTACTTGCTTGTGTTTCAACTGGTTCTGGTAATTTACTACAACGTTCACTTCCGTTTCATCATCGATGAAGAACCTTACTG
The DNA here is from genome assembly GCA_023974075.1 of Chaenocephalus aceratus. NCBI lineage: Eukaryota > Metazoa > Chordata > Actinopteri > Perciformes > Channichthyidae > Chaenocephalus > Chaenocephalus aceratus. The sequence continues at coordinate 113,979 of JAMFTG010000433.1, read as the reverse complement.
ATACGATAACTACCAGGCACCTAAATAATCCTGATCTTCAGTCACGTCATGTATATGCATGTAGACACGAAGCCACAGATCAAGGCCGGACGGTGCTTTAGTTACTGGACTATCTCACATTTTACTATTCCACTGGCATCAGGATCTCATCGCCTGCAGGTGCCTCTTTTCTTCTTCCATAATCGACTGTGCCAGGTGCCATTTTAATCGAATTGACTTTTCACCATAACCAATTATAGGTGCTACAATTATATCAGCTGCTATAATTCACGTTCATTAATATCCTATTGTGAGTTACTGCATTCCTAGCATATTCTCAGCACAGAGATACAACGTCTCTCTCACACACACACACACACACACACACACACACACACACACACACACACACACACACACACTAATCAGTAATCCCCTCTCAGAGCGGTCACTCCCCTCACTCTGTCTATCTCCTGGACACAGAGATTACAGCAGGTCCATTGTCCTCTCTGTTTAGCGCCCTTGCACTTGGCTACGTACCGGTTGTACCTTGAATGAACCGCATGCAGACGAGATGGATTCAGTGGTAGAGCAAATCAAACTACTCTATTTACTTTGTTTTGAAAAGTCAAACAAAGCCCACTTCCAACGATGCTGTGATAAGACATGCATTGGAATAAATAAGACGGTTAATGGATCAGAACGTTCCTCTCACGAGTCAGGGCCTGATTAAGCTCTGGCTCTTCCCGTTTCCACCGCAGCGTGTCGTGTTCAAAACTCCAGGAAAAGACAACTTCTAAAGTTTAACTATTTATTAAAAGAGAGCAAAAGATATATCCAAACAGACTTAGACATAGTCTCCTGGCAACGCGACCTTCCAATCAGCATTCGGCCGGCCGGCGAAGTCCCTCCCTACTCTCTCCTGCTATCCTATTGATTTGTTTTCGCTACAGATATAGTGGAAAGCTTCATTATACTGGTTCCTAGTTATGCGTGGGAGCGAAGCTCACACACACCTCGAGGCCGGAGCGAAGTCCTTTCTGACTACCTCCTTGTATGCTTCCAGTGTCTGCACTTGACCTTGCTGCTTTAGTATTGCAGCTAAAAACGTTCTTCTGTGACTTTCCCTCAGTTTCCTGTCTCACCCATCAAACCTTGGATTGGGATTTCTTCTATTCCAAAGTCTCATCAACATAAAATGAGCACAATAAGCGTATAATGTCATAAGAATCAGTCTTTCTAATGTTATATACAAATAGACTCCACAAGCAGAGCCGGCTCTCGGTACCGAACACCGGTTCTTAGCTGACCCCACTCGGCTGCCCGGCAAGAACCGATACTTCAGGCTTACGTCGGAGGTGTCGTGTTCTTTTATTCCAGGAAAGACAAACAACTTCTAAGTTCAACTATTTATTAAAAGAGAGCAACATATATATATATATATATATATCACTCGGCCAAGGCCTCCGTCCGGTCACAGGAAATCACAGGCAGCAAAGCTGTAATCTGTCACTCTATTTCCGGACAAAGCCCCGAACCTCGTGCGACAATACATTTTTATTATTCAGGGCTCTGGCCGTGCATTTATGATTGGTTGAGACTAGATGGGGAGAACCGTGGTTTAGACTTTGGTCTCCCTGGTTGGTGCACAGCAGGGACGCGCACAGACATTTGGAGGGGCTATTGCTCTAAACTGGAAGAAGGCCCTCCCCCCCCCCGATAAAAAACAAAAAAGACCTTTTGAACATTGTAACTTGTTTTTAATGTAAAAGAAACCAAACGATTATTACATCAACTAAATTGAACAGTATTTCACGTCTCATAACAAAATAAGCTAAGGCGACTACTTGCATTCGGTGACTTGATTTAAAAAATGAAAAACGGGGAAATGTTTTGTTTTGCGTCCAAAGCTCATCAAAAATGTCTAATGTTGGAAACTATTAAAGACAACATGGGGACAATTCTGTTCTAATGTAGCTTGACCTTTGTAACTGCTGTGCAGCTGATAAAATAGGGCCTCTAACTAATCACCTTAAATAAAGTCACTAACTAATGAAACCAGTTCAAGACGCATTATTCGTATTCTTATCATTCTTTATGAGCGCAGTAACGGTAAGGTATCTAATTACTTATTTATGTAGTATTCCATAACTTAGTAACAGAGATGGTCAAACTGAAGTGGAGACATGGCAGAAATCCTACAATGAAGCGGGACATTGAACTGTTCACCGTGAGAGGGCGATCAAGAGAAGAGAGCGAGCGGTGAAAAGACACAGAAAGACAGAAGCACAATAACAAGTAGCTATATTTAGGTGTTTTTTATAAATATCCGACGGTATCAAGAGGAAGTAAAATCCCCTGGTGTGTCCCTTATACCCTAACTGCCATGAGACAACTCAAAATCAAGTTTCCAAAATCCGACACTGAGGTGGTCTTTAACGCACCAGCAGATGACGGCGCTGACAAAGTGTGCTTCCCGCAGCGAGACGCTACGATTATAATTGTGGGCTCATCGTGTTGATTCGGCCACAACAGAAAAAAGAAAAACAAACTCTCGCTCTCTCCAGAGGGGCCGTTGCCCTGGCAACAATAGCGCGTACCTGTGCACGTCCCTGGTGCACAGACTTAGATAAAGTCTCTTGGCAACACAAATTCCAATCAGCATTCGGCCGGCCGGTGAAGGTCCCTCCAGTCGCTACCCTAAGTAATTTGTTTTGCTAAAGTTTTCTAGGATAGATAGTGGAGTCCATTATGTCGATTCCCAGTTATGCGTAGGAGAGGAGCTCACACGCTGCTCAAGGCCTCAATAACTCGTCGTCTTCTTACAGTGTCTGCACCAAGCTAAAGCTCTGCGATGACTTTTCCCTTCGTTTCATATCCAACCCATCAGAACCTGGGATTAGTGATTGTATCTATTTATCTTACAGTCATAGCAATCTGATGAGCACAATAAGCATATCATGTAATAATAAGGATCAGTCTTGTAATGTTATATAAAACACAGACTCCACAGAGGGGGCGAGATTAACCTGAGCCATAACAGTTAACCGGTGCCCCTGCCAGCGTCTGAGGGCTTCTTAACATTTCACAAACTATGAATGTGTCATACCCACTTAACGGGAATAAACTCAGCTACCTGACGATATGAACCATTTTTACCGAAACAAAACACAAGTCTAAGGCCGAGCCTCTGAACTAGCACTAAGAGAAAGATTGCTAACGCACTTAGCATATAACTCAGGGTAGAAATATTATATACTTCATCGGATCTGCACAAACACGATATCATCTGAAAGCTGAGATTCCCCGAATTCCAATGGTATACGTGTCATCACTGTGCGACCAAAACTCGCGGCAGCGAAAGCCAGCAAAGACAACACACAACTTCACTTTGATTAGCCAAAACGGCAAAATACGTCTTAGCTTTGCTGTGTTCTGATCAAAGTCGTGTTCAATGGCCTTAAAACGCAGATAAACGCTGCTGAAGGTTAATCAATCAATGTCTCTGTGTCCCTTTGAAATGATTACTGATAATTAGGGCCGGGACTTTAACGCGTTAATTAAGATTAATTAATTACACAAAAATGTACGCGTTTTAATCGCACTTATTTTTGGCGGAACGTTTCTCACTGGATGAGTTTCAGGCGTACCGATTATACTGGAGCACCAACTAACGTTCATGACTTCAGCATGGGACTTCAAACAACAACAAACCACGGTGAACAATAGTCAAACATGAACGAACAAGCTGATGAGACCGCTTTGGTCGGCCCCGTGGATGGGACATTTTGTTTTAAAAAACGGACAGGATGGAAGCGTCGACAAGAGCACGGTTGTGTACAAATTATGCAAAAAAGAATTTGCACATCACCGCAGCTCATCAAGCCTAAAGTATCACCTAAATGCAAAGCATGTAGCAGCTAGCATGTAGCAGTTAGCTCGACTCCGAGTGCAAGGAACCACACCCTGACCCAACCCACACTCAGCCAGACGACTGGTTTCAGGGCCAGGATGAGTCAGTCCACGTCTGAGAGGATAACCAGCTCCCTGGCTCTCTGGACTGCACTCGACTGTCGACCACCTGGAGTCACAGTCCATGTGGAAACTGCTTCTCTCTGTTCTCAGGTCAGATATGTATATTTGATTACAAATGCGATTAATTTCGATTAATTAATTACAAAGCCTCTAATTCATTAGATTAATTTTTTTAATCGAGTCCCGGCTCTACTGATAATCCATCATCATTTATATGGCAATAAGCCTAGTTTAGTTCAGAGCGTAACATAGCTTTCGGTTTGGGCAAACTGCATGCGCATCACTCTCACTTCTCAAGGGTAACGTGTCGGTGGATTTAGGAACTTCCCTTCGATTCTATTGGCTCTAACGGTTCAAAAGAGGTGTCAATCACCAAAATCGACCCATGGGTTCCAGGGATATGACAAATAGAGGCGAAGTCCCTCCCTTTCCGGGGAGCACCATGGACCTTATTCTGAAAAAGTCTGTATTGAAGTCAATGGAGAGAGAAAGATTATCTTTCGATCCCGTTTGAATTAGTGCCACGAATTACACACATGATGTTTGTCAATCTAAAAGATCATTTTACAAGTCAAAAAAATAACAATATGTCAGTAAAATTGTGAAGTTACACTTTGTGTGAAAACGCTGAATGGACTACATCTCCCGTCTCGCTCCACACACCAAGACGGCCGTCACGTTGGAACATTTCACTTCTTTCTTTCAGAACGAGGAAAGTATTAAAAGAGGAGAAAATCACTCCAAGTCTGTTCCGTGAGAGCCAGCATGCGGGACCGGGACTCTGGGATTTGTAGTCTTTCTAGTTGCGTATTCTACATAGTCTTATGCTGCGTTCACGCCGGACGCGATGCAAATATTCACTTCGCTCGAGTTTCACCGCGGCTGTCAGCTGTGTTTACTCGCATCATTCAAACAAGATGCGCTCGGGGGCTACAGCTACAACAAGATGAACATTTGACCGTGATTTAATTGTAATACACGTTTCTAAATGATGCCGAAGTAACAACACACTGATACCGGTTAGTAAAAACCATGAATTAATGCTTTGAAGTCTGCAGACAGGCGGCAGAGAAACACCTTTTAAAATGCGTGTTTTCTGAATGGAGCTTGGCTAAGCTAACGCAGTATATGCTCCGACCGTCCACACTCACAGCAACGGCCTATACAGACATAAATAAAGCAGCGACTGTATTCTCCATGACACAGGACAGTCTGTGGTTTGTACTTGTTTAACTTCCGTCTAGTTTCTGAACAGATATGAGGAGCTGTGAGCTCTGAGGGCTAACAGCTGACAGCTTTTGTTTTCTGGTTGAACGTCAGTGACGGCAGGCTGAGATCCTCACCGCTGATTGGCTTCCGCGAGAACGCGTCACGTGAATTTGACGCTCGAGTTGAAACAATCGAACTCTCGCGTTTGACGCGGCACCGTTCAATCGCGTGATTCGTCCACCGCTTCATGCTCGCCGTCGGAGCGAATTCGCGTCTGTCCGCGTCTCTGCATTGACTTTACATGTAATCGCACCGCCCCCAACATCGCACCGCCCCCGGTCTGAACGCAGCATTACTTTTAAAATGTTTTACCACAAACTGTGACTTTTTGACATTTTTTAAGATTGACAAACATCATATGTGTAATTTGTGGCACAATTCAAACGGGATCAAAAGATACTCTTTCTCTCTCCATTGACTTATTTTTCCGAAATAAGGTCCCATGGGGCGGAAGTAGATGGACGTGACTTCGCCTCTCTAGAAAACACTCAAAATCCTACTCTCCAGTCGTATTGTTGAGATATCCAGACATTGAATTGCATCCCTAATTTTAAACTAATCAAAAACCCATACATTAAAGATGGGCTCCCCAGATGTCCGCCTTGCTCATGCCAATAACCTTCTTGTTGTTTCCTCTTTCCACGTCTCCAGCCTCTTGCCGTCAGTTTATTAATCCATACGTATACAATGCCATATGTTTGTGTAGGCCTGTCTCTTCAAATAATGTATTTAAATATCCCATTGATCGGCCTGCTGCGTCCCGTCTGCATGCCCCTGGGGCTTTGACTCCTACAGTATGCAGAACGTGTGCTGTCAATCAACTATGTGTACATTTAATTTCCTCGACAAAAGCATTCCTGGAAGACATGTCATCTTAAGCTCTCCGTTGATGCTTTCTTTATTCTGGTATGGCACGGTCAGATAGGATCGTGCTTCGGTTGATAGGAAACAAAGAATATTCCAATGTATTAAAACGTCCGCAAAGAGCAATTCATATTCCAACAAGTAAGCACTTTCTAAGCATGCGAAGACCCCTGACCCGCTCACTGTTCCACCGCTCGTGTCCTTCTGACTACATGTTACGGGGATTAAGATGCAAATTGTTGCCTTAATCTTTAGAGTGAAATTAGCTTTCTTGGCGTGGAGCTAAGTAAGCATATACTGTGTTCTGTCAAGCATGCTCATCAGTATGCAAAGCTCAGCCTTACTGACATTTCCAAACACACAGTGAAGCATGTACTGTACACTTCCCTTAGTGTGTTGTTGCTTTTAATGTAACAGGTAATGAGAGCGCAGTAACCCGAGCACACACTCGCTCAGTATCATCTGTTTAATCTTCATGGACCTTCACGAACCAAATCATGATCGATGTCTTCATTTCTTTTCTCCACCCTCACACTGAGCTTCGTGTGCATACAGTTTGACAGAGAGCCGAATAGCTGACGTCTTCATAAGTGTTATTTGCTGTGCCAAGCCAGCTCCACAGAAGAGGAGATTCATGTAAATCCATGCCTGTAGAGCAGGGGTAATAACCGCCCATTCATTCGGCCTTTCTTTCACGCTGTGCAAAGAACCAGCAGCCTCTAAATCCAGATATCTCACCGTGACTCGCGCATGCGTGCACGTGCACGGTGTGGCGTGACCACCAACACAGAAAGATATGGACACAAGATGTGTGCAGATGCATTTAGTTTCCTATCCATGTGAACATGATTTAAGTAGGGGGGGGGTCCTCACCTCCTCTAGGGGGGTCCGGGGGCATCAATCTGGTGCACTTTGAGAGCAGCATGAAGAGATCTATAGAAACATCTCAACACCCAGATGAAACAGAACTGGAAGCAGATTTACTTTTTCTTTATGGATATTTTACAATCACTCTCCTTTCAAACTGTATTCTTGTTTATTAACCCTTAAAGACCTAGACGGAATTTTCGCCTGCCTGACTCTCCTGTATTTATTTGTTTCTCCTAACCTGTTCTAACCTTTTCTAGCAGTCAGCATCAAGTGCCTTACCTCATTTGATTCAAGAGAACCTATAGTTCAAGTCTGGTTAATTTAAAGTCCAAATGTTACCTTAACGTTGTGTGATAATGGCTGAATTTACCAGTTTTTCAAAAACGCCAGTACAAATGTTGTGTTTTGTTTTACTGTTTACTCCGACAGGAACATAGGAATTTTCTTTTTTATTATTTACAAAGCTGCATTTAGATGTTTTAGGCTTTCAAATGAAATTTAATCTGCATATTATGTTCCCTGAGTAAGTTACAGCTAATTATTCCATATTATCCTAGGCGTTTTTTCACTGAAAAATGCCTAGGATAATATGGAATAATTAAAACGAATTGTATTTCCATATTTAAATGACTGATCATGTTTCTTCTGTCAAAAAAAGGCTTTTTTTTTCCGTAGTGTAACGCCGTTTTGACATGTTGGTTTGAATGTGTCTTGGGGTGTGTGTATGTGTGTGTGTGTGACTGTATCTAGATATCTCGTGTTGTATTTATTTCTCTTACGCTGGCAAAATTACTCTTCTTTTGTATTACTCTCTCGTCTCTGTTTGTTTATCTCCCGCCACCAAACACATACACAGCAACCTATGTTGATTGGTCGAGAGGATGGTAGGGGAGGGGACTTTTTAGAACGCTACCCCTTTGAAGCCGCGGGCGGCTCGCTCGGTCTTTAAGGGTTAATAACAACTTGTTTTTACTGTCATATTAGTATTTTATACCTGGTTGTTTTTGTATAACTATTATGATCATATAAAGATGTGCCTTTACCTCACTGGTTGGAGAAAAAGCTTCTTATACTCGTTAGCATAGCTAGCTAACCAGATGCTAATAACAACAAAGCTATTGACTGTATGACCAGTATGACAGATGAACAGATCGCCACCGGGCTTTCAACTCTCTAGTTGAAAGCCCGGTGGCGATCTGCTCATCTGCAGCATGTGTCCGGCTCCTTGTCGGTACTGCAGTTTCTGAAGTGCCGGAGCGACGTCCTGGTGCTCTCCGTCAGAACTGCACCCCTATCAGACGAGACAGATACCACGTGATGGCTCGTTAGGCTCGTGTTGTGTTCAAGGACTCTGACCGTGGCCAGGAAAAACAGGCACTCGCTTGTTTAATTATTTTGCGGTCTAGATTTCTTTAATTTTTTTCTTTTTTGCATGTTTATAAATTACCTCGAGGACCGTGCCGAATGGTCTCGCGGTCCGTAGGCCGGAGGTTCCCCACCCCAGCTGTAGATTCTCCTCACACAGAAACAGCCTGCTCCAATCCCCATTTCCCCTCATATGGATGTCCGCAGTCAAATCGTAGTATGTAGAGCAGGGGTGCCCAATACGTCCATCGCAAAGGCAGCGTGGGTAGACCCCTCTCCCGCGCTCGCGACACGGATTGGACAGGGTAGATCATTTGGGCGTGGTCATTTTAAAGTAGCTCCCAAGCTGAAAACGTGTGGGCACCCCTGATGTAGCCAACCCAGTGGCTCGCTGGGCGAATATGTGAACTGTCTTCTTGCAATTCTGTGGGTTAAAATCCGACATTGTTCCCATAAGCGCTTCATCCCCACTTAGGTAAAGCAGACGTTGTTCTAAAACTCAGGTGTTGATTTACATAGTGATTCTAATCCTATAGAATATGCATTCTCTTCTCAAGTCTCAGTACGGTAATACTCGATGCATAATGTATCTGTTGGGAAGTCTGTTATCGTCAGAAAAGCATACATCGTGCAGCTGTGGGTTCTGTGAGGGTTACTGACTTCATGTGACACAGACATATATAAATAACAGCAGTTACTGATTAGGACTGGGGATTGTTTTTGCCAAGTCGCTGTGTGATAAGACATGTAGAGAGATTGCTTCTTTTCTTCAAGGCAGTGCACGAAGATTGCTCAGGCCTTTAGGTATTCCCTGACCTTGAAATTGGCTTTTCCGGTTGACGTGGTGTTTGGTCCCCGATGCAGAGCTCTCGGTGCACAGGAGATACACAAAAGTGTTCATTTAGATGAGGCAGCGCAGACACAGTCCTTGGTATTTAGGTGCATTGGGTCAAAACGTGTCTGTAAACAGATATTAACCGTAATATTACTAATTTATCTGAATATATATATCAGCAACTGTTAAGGCTGTACAAAGGCGTGGAATCAAATATATATTATATATATTATATATATATATTATATATAATATATATATATATATATATATATATAGATATTATATATATATATATATATATATATAGATTATATATATATATATATCTATATATAATATATATATATATATATATATATATATATATAATATATATAGATATATATATATCTATTCTCTATATATTAGATTTAGAATCTATTAGATATATCGAATCTCTCTAATATATATCTATCTATCTATTCTTATTTCTTTATTTGATTGGCTACGGCTTCAGCTGTCAGATTTTGGGAAACGGGATTTGATTGGCTGACGCCGGAGACGCCTAAGACGGACCGCTCTGCTACCCACAATTCAGTTCGGCGAAAAAGCGCGGCTACGTGACGTCACCCCATTGAAAGTGAATGGGCAGATTGGAGCTTTCGACGCTGTAGTGTGGACGGGCCGTAACAGTTTTACGACAAACTGTGACATTTTTGACATGGAAATTATTCTTTAAGATTGACAAACATCATGTGTGTAACTCATGGCACGATTCAAACGGGATCGAAAGATACGTTTTCTCTCTCCATCGACTTCATACATGATTTTTCCGAAATAAGGTCCCATGGGGCGGAAGTAGATGGGCGGGACTTCGCCGCTCTATTGCAAATCTGTATCAGATCCGTTGCAGCCCGGTTTTAGAGACGTGGGTACAGAGGAGAAGAGAGAGGGTTGTGTTTCCTGACACTTGGGGAGATGTACAGAGTCATGTTGCACGATATGTCCCCTTTAAAGGTCAGGAGAAGTGCTCCAGTGTTCCTGTGTATCTGTGCACTTTAGTCACTTTCTTTAATAGGTTGTTTATCATTAGATTACTTTGCAAATTGGCTGGTGAGCCCGCTTGACTTTTTGGTTACAAAACGACCCCTAGTCCAGGAGGGAACGTATCAATGAAGAACAAGTATAGTGAGTTATCCTCGCTGTAAATCACATGGAAGATGGCTTCGGACCCATCCCATAATAAGCCTTATTATATCGACTTGCCCAAACGTGAACGCCCTTTCCATCAGATGACGGACTAATGCAAATGCATGACAGGAGATTATACTCTCTCCTCAGAGAGAAACGGGAACTGTCACACCATCCTTTCAGTCTCGCCTAATAGTACAGTGAAATCCATTATCCGCCTGGAAGAAGAGGGGGGGGGGGCAAGGCACGCATTCCCCTCCTTCCCTGTCTCTCCTGGGAACATTGCTGTCACTCATTGCCATCATAATCTGTGGGTTCTTGTCAGGACCGTGACAGATGCTGCGGAGGAACACACATCGCATTCTGTCCTGAGCCATAGAAGAGTAAACGTACTGCTGATATTCAAATATTCAAATACACACTGAGGTTTTACTTGATGTTGTTAAAGGCACAACACCAGAACACAAGCAGCTCCCTGACATCCTGAAGCATTGTCATGCTTTTGGCCGGAGTTTCTTTTGGGAGATTGCTACCAGGAGATGCCAAAGAAAGACAAAGACTTGTTTTATTTATTAAAATGTAATTCTAGCATAGTCTGATTGTGTATACTGTCGTATAGCGACTAAAGAATCGATAAGTGGAACGGTCAACGTACTATAATAATATCGGACTATTGGAAGTTGTGCGACAGTCCGAAAACCAAACGTCTTTTCTTTTGGGGGGCATTTGCTTCAAAACTACACATGTTGCAACTACGGCCAGAACCCGCCCTACGCTGCCTCTGATTGGCTAGTCCTTGCTAAGTGTGTTGGTTGAATCGCCTACGATTAGGCATAAGGAGTAGGATGTGTCGTGTTGAGTAAGAATATCCTTTGTGATACGAAAAACAGTACATTTGGTACAATAAGTGTCCTGTTTTGCTTTCTTCAGTAGCTTTCAGACCCCCTGGATAAGAACACATGGGGGGTCTGGCAAAAGTATCTTCTTTTTCAACCAAAAACACACATTAAAACTACAGGAGATTGTCTAATATTTCTTTTGAGAAATAATACTGTGATAATTGTATGCATGAATACAGGTCACTTGTCTTAAGAGGCATAGGAGAATACAAATATCAAGACCAATTCAGTTTCTCTCCCGATTAGAGAGCATTTTCTCCCCGGGATTGTCTGTGAAGTTTCTCGTTTTGGAATGCTGTTGAGGTTGAGCAGCACAGCAAAAAGCCTTTATTCAAGACAACAGGATCAACACAAAACCAGACAGGAACTCTGTCTCCCTCTAAGCACAACAAGGAACCCACGAAACCCCAACAGAAAACAAGACCTTAAATACACACATGGCCAATCAAGACACAGCTGGGGAGGGGACACACGAAGACTCAGCTGGGGAGGGGACACACAAAGACACAGCTGGGGAGGGGACACACGAAGACTCAGCTGGGGAGGGACACACGAAGACACAGCTGGGGAGGACACACACAAAGACACAGCTGGGGAGGGGACACACGAAGACTCAGCTGGGGAGGGGACACACGAAGACACAGCTGGGGAGGGGACACACGAAGACACAGCTGGGGAGGGGACACACGAAGACACAGCTGGGGAGGGGACACACGAAGACACAGCTGGGGAGGGGACACACAAAGACACAGGTGAACAGAATTAGGTAGTCACACACGAGGGAAACACATACACACATGGCAGACAGGGGTTGCATTTAGCTGAGGCTTTTATCCAAAGCGACTTACAATAAGTACATTCGACCAGGAAGACACAACCTTGAAGAAAACAGAATCATAAAGTACATCAGGTTTCATAGAGCCAATCATTTCAAGTGCTACTCAACTGGCTTTAGAGAAGCCAGTCCTTTATTAGTATATAAGTGCTTTGTTAGTATTTAAATGCACACCAAACGGAAAAGTGTACTAATTCTAAATGTGTAATTGCTTACGCATTACATGTTAAAAAGCGTAAACAACTAAGCAAATTGACATTTTAATACAGGAGGCTGGGGTCGCCAGTGAAGTCTGTAGCATAATATCTACAACACTACCCCCCACAGTGACAACCTGCCTGTAGTGACACAGTATCTCAATGCACCTCACATTGATTAAAACATTTGATCAGACACACATAGGTCCTTACTCCCAGGCTGACTTGGCAGCACGTCGTTCCCACTGAACAGGTGCTCCATCTGAACACGTGCTCCATCTCAACACGTGCACTATCAGGGTGTCAGCATCTGTGACTAAATAAATGCATCAGATTAGGCTGGCATGGAACAACGCAGGAAACTAAGAATGAAATCGCCTAATGCAAACTGAGCATAGAGGTTTTAGTACGATGTTAACGTCACCTGGATAATTTCACAGCAGTCGTTTCATATAAGCACGTTGCCGAGTTACGGCTTCAGAGTGTAGAAGCTTGAGAGAGCAGCGGTAACTTACGTGATCTTCGTTTGTCTGCCATGATCGGTTGTTTCCGTGAACGACCGAATATTCCCTTGCCTTAAATGGCACGGCCACAATGCATTGTGGGGCAGCACTTTCTCCTCCTCTCGGTGAGGGAGGTCCAGTGGTTCCTAAGCTAAAGGAGGCTATAAAGGAAGCTTGAAACCTCCTTTCCTTTCGTCTAGAGAATTGGAACGGCACTTATCATGGCTGCCTCTGAGGGACTTCCGGACAGTCCTAGACAATTCCAAAATAAAACATAAAATAAACAATAGTATAGTATAATTTAATAATAATGGGACCGGATGCACCGCTGCCATGTCTTCAGCACATCATATCTTGCCCTTATGTGTAGAACACAGAGAAGTAAGAACGGTCCTGGTCGTGTTGATGATGCTTAGCTCAGCCTCTCTGAGTGGAGCATCACGGCAGAAACAAACTTCAGAGATAATAACACAGAACTAAAGAAAGACAGCGGGTAATGGGCTGTGCAAAACATCATTCAGGTGTGTGTGTGTGTGTGTGTGTGTGTGTGTGTGTGTGTGTGTGTGTGTGTGTGTGTGTGTGTGTGTGTGTGTGTGTGTGTGTGTGTGTGTGTGTGTGTGTGTGTGTGTGTGTGTGTGTGTGTGTGTGTGTGTGTGTGTGTGTGTGTGTGTGACCCATGTTAGCTGTCTTCCCCGGCTATAATGGGCCAAGCTGGCTACCTGCTGGCAGCCTGACGTCTGACAGAAAACAATGCATATGCATATTTCACACACACACACACACACACACACACACACGGCCCCCTGTGGTTTGGCTTCCACCCGGCCTTATGGACGATTAGTCAAGGCTCCAGCCTTCACCTTTAAAGTGTTCTTCTCTGTTATCAGTTCAGTCTGAATGTCAACATTCCTCTCTCCTTCCTAACCTTGTGGGTCTCTTTGTTTCCCTCCGTAACTTCCGTGTCTCTCCGTAGCTGCTTTTTGTAGATTTGTTGTTGTTTTGTCAATGTGTGTGATTTAGTTTCTCTGTCTTCTTGAGCATCTCTTTCGTTGCTTTTTATTTCTTTGTAGTCATGTTGTCCGTGAGATTGTTTCGCCCCTTGTTATCGTTATTGAAGGTGAGCCATGTTAGCCTTGCGCATTAGCGCTGTGGAGCCAGCTGTACATGCTGGTGAATGTCGCCCCCTGTTCCGCGGCCGTCTTCATGGACTCCACCATGGCGTGGAACTGGGGTCCAATCAGCCCGTCCGGGCTGATTGGAGCGTCCAGTAGCACTTTTCTGGCCGTCTCCGTAACAGACGCCTACTTCAGCCCGAGGTGTCGCTGGATCTGTGTCACCCACGCGGAAATACTCGCCTGGGAGACAGCAACGGACACGCACAGAATGAGCGCCGTGCTGGCCGCCTTGCTGATTTCCTCTGCCTCGGTGGTGGACCGCTCTACCAGTGTCCCCACCGAGTTTGAGAGCCGCGCGATGTTATTCGCCGCCGCGCTGTGGTGACGGAGAGGGGGAAAGCATGTTCGGCCGCCAAGCTGGCACCCTGCTCCGACTCTGTCTCCCCCATCCGGGGAGAGGAGGGAGGGGATAACCGAATGGTGAACCGTGGAGGGAGGCGGGGCAGGAGTTGCCTTTTTCCTCAGACTCCTGCCCGGCACTCGGCCCCAGGGACACGAGGCCCCGTCCAAGGGATCGTAAGCCTGGGCGGGCCAATCGTCCTCCTCGGCCACAGCAGCAAGAGCGTCCGCTCTCCGCTTCCTGTCGCCCGAGGGGAGACAGGCGCAGTGTGTGCATGCTACCTGCTGGTTTAGAGCCGCGTACGCGTGCTCTGACCCCCGGCAGGATTCGCATACTGTGTCTGGTCATAACTCATTATGAACCCAGAGACACCTGAGGGACAATCACGGACGCAGTTGTCCTGATGATTCTCAATTGCTGTGCTTCAGTAACTGCTGGTTTGCTGAAGAAAAGAGGGAGCAAATTGCCGGGCTACTACTCCTTCCTACTTATACCGGAAGGAGGCCCGAGGGTGGGGCCCACCTAGCGGGTGGGCGTGGACTACAAGTGCTTCAGTGCTGCGCGGGGGCGCAGAGGGATAACCCAATAGCGATAGCCTTAGAGGGCGAAGCCATATACGAAATAGAACATATAATGGGGAGCACTGCTGATGAAGCCATATCTAGGAGCTTATAATCTAATAGTTATCCTTTTATTGTATTGTTCTTTTTTGTTTATAGTAAATCGTCCTTAATTCTTATTTTAGTTTATCAAATAAGTTGCACTAGGCCTCTGTTTTTGTAAAGGCAGCCTTTGGGCAGCGGGGGAGGGGAGAGCTGCTCATTATAAGTCTGGGAAACAGGTGGTAGTGGGCGGTGCACCCGGTAGGCTTATGGTTTTTACCATCGGGTAAGAAGGAAGGTATTGTGCACCGTCAAAGTGTTAGTCAGTCATGTTTCATGTTTATGTTGTATTGTTTTTCACGTCTCGTGTCAGGTTCCTTGACTCCCTTTCCTTATCTTGTTTGCTGGGCACCACCAAGACAACCAGCGCTGAAATGAAGACATGCGGCTACACATGTCATCATTGATCAGATTGGGGAGGGGACCAGAGAAGATTACGGTGTCCGACATTGTTTTAGCATAACTACACACCGACACCAGTTTAAGATGCGCCTCAACGTCGCCCGCTCTGGCCCCCGGAGTGATGTGACTGTGGAGGCTTCGGTCTCTAAATTCACGTGTCTCATAATAGAGCTACCAATAACCAGAGTTGGCTTCTCAGCGGGTGTCTCGCTGAGTGGGGAATATCTGTTAGATACGTGAACGGGTTGGTGGGGACCTGCGGGTTTCGCGTTATGCCCCTTCTGAACAGTCACCCAGCCTCCCTGCTGCTCGGGAGTTGCCGGGGGACGGCTAAGTTGGCCGGTCCGCACATGCTAACATGGGCTTTACTTTAGCTGAGTTACTTTCTAAGATGCGGAGCCGGGCTTCTATGGCTATGATTCCCGCCTCCAACCTAACAACTATACTACATTTAACACATGTATCCTTACCGGTAAGGGAGGCCGGGAAGTAACCAAACATGAGACAGGAAGAGCAGGAAATAGCACCAGAGGGTGGGGAAAGAGCCATGGCTAGCTATCAAGCTAAAGTAGCTACCGTTAGCAAACCCGAAAAGAGTGTAGGCAACTGTGGAGTTACAGTTACAGTCGCTAAGAGAAGGAGAGTTGTGAGTGCTTAAGCTGTAGTAACGTGTGATTACAACGTCAGGCAGGTGCCGTGATCAAGAGTTTTAAAACCATCGATTAAGTTTAAGTTAATAAGCTATCAGCAACAGAACGTGTTCTCCCGCCCCTGATTGTTTTCACCTGTTTCTTGTTGTTGAGTGTTTAAATTCCCCAGTCTCCCTGCTGCTCGGGAGTTGCCGGGGGACGGCTAAGAGGAGCCACCTTGTGTGTTCAGTGTCAGTTCGTCTCGTGCTCATCAGATTTTTGATTCTCTGGACACATGCCTGACTCATGCTCCTGAAAACCTTCTGTAAGTTGTGTTCCTCACGTTGTGAGCGTTTTTTGTTGAGCCTTATTGAAACTCTTTATTTTTGTCACCTCGCAAAGAGTGTTTTTTCTTTCTGTATATCCTTTTGGCAAATAAGAGTATATTACTTTATCTCTGTCTCTCGGGTCGTGCGTTTGAGTCCTTGTGTAACCAAGTTCCTAACAGCACGAACTGACCACGATGGACTCGGCCGAGCCAACAGCTCTTCACGCCGCCCTGTCAGCCCAAGGCGCGAGGATTTCTCATCACGAGGAACAGCTGGGATCAATCAGCCAAGGAGTGCAGGCGGAGGAAACCAGGCCGAGCTCCAAGTGTCCATCTCTGCAGATACGACAGCTGACGGATCAGATGCAGCAGTTCATCGCTCACCTTCAGACTGCTCCGCGATGACCTCAGTCACAGCTGACCGCCTGCATGTCGCGGGTCCTGTTGACGCTGTCAATCCGAGCCAGGCTGCTTCCTCCTCACTACGGCTGGCTCTCCTGGTGCAGTGCGACCTGCAGGGGCTTTCTCATCAGACCATAAAGTGGCGTTCATCGTGTCCCATTTAACGGGAAGAGCTGCAGCCTGGGCGACTGCAGAATGTCCAGAGACACGGAACTATGTTACTCATTACCCGACTTCACAGACACTGAGTCGTATTTTTGACCACTCATCCCGGCTACAGAAGCCGGCCGAAGACTACTTCAGATGTGCCAGGTGGTGGATTATGCTATCGAGTTTCGCACGGCAGCAGCAGGACAGCGGGTGGAATGTTCCGGCTCTTCGCAACGCTTTTCTGACTGGGTTATCAGATCCAATCAAGGACCAGCTGGCTCCTCTGGAGGTATCACGGGACCTGGAGTCTCTCATCGCCGCTTCCATCCGGATCGACAACCGTCTTCGGGAAAGAGAGAGAGAACGTCGACGCAGCCGTGACGGACATCCCAGTTTCCAGGGCTTTTCTCAGCGAGCCGTTCCACCAGAGGAGGTTTTCCAGCCAGCGGATTCGGTCCGTTCCACAGACGTTCCCCCTCGTCCAGAGGCAACACTACGGTCCTGACAGTGGTGGACCGGTTCTCCAAGATGGTTCATTCCATTCCTCTAACCAAGATCCCCTCTGCCAAGGGTACCGCAGAGGTCATGATGACCCATACATTCAGGATCAACAGGTTCCCAAAGGACATTGTCTCCGACATGGGTCCACAGTTCATGTCAGCCTTCTGGAAGGAGGAGACTCATAGGCGCTACTGTCAGCTTGTCTTCAGGTTACCACCCTCAATCGAATGGACAGTCGCCTGAATCAGGAACTGGAGACGACACGACGCTGTCTCGTTTTCCAGAACCCGACCACCTCACTTGGGTTGAGTTTGCTCACAAATACTCTTCCCACGGCGGCCACAGGTCTCTCTCCGTTCCATTGTGCCAATGGTTATCAGCCTCTGTTGTTCCCAACCAATGAGGGGGAAGTTACGGTACCATCGGCGCATGCCTTGATCAGACGCTGTCGCCGAGTTTGGGCTGGAGCTCGCCAATCTCTTCTCAGAAGTTCGCCTCGGATGAAGGCTGTAGCAGACGTCCACCGCAGGGCCGCTCCCCTCTACAAACCGGGTCAAGAGGTGTGACCAGCAGTTGGTCAGCCAGATGGGGGTGAGTGGACCAGTCTGCAGATACCTGAAGGAAGTGTACTCACCAACAGAGGCCCCTCGTCTCCGTGGGATGGACTACATGCAGCGTGTCTCCGTTGTCCTGGATGTGCTTCTTCCTGAGCTGAGCTCACGGTGTGTGTCTCTATATTGTATATTCTGTTTCATTGCAGTTCAGTGGTGTGTGTGTGGCGCATGTGCATTAAGAAGATTGTTCTCCGTTGAAGGCCCTCGTCCATGCCGTTGCTGGGGTGGACCGTGCCCTGGTGGAAACGGCAGAAGAAAAGTACCTTAAAGGACGTAAGCACCAGGTACTAAGGAGTTAACCCTTTAAAGAAAGACACCGTCACCGTGTGTGACGTGTGATCAGTGAATGCTGTTCTCTTTCATTCCAGAAACAGGAGTTCCAGCTGACGAGTGAGCGACAGCGCAGGGACAACTCAAGTGTCAGAGCGCCTGATTCATTACGGGGCGACCCAGCAGCTAGAAGGCTGTACTTTGTGCCTTTTGTATCTCTGATGAATGTGAATGATAGAATTCAATAGTTTTTCAGATGCATCGTGGGTCGTCACTGCAGAAAGAATGATCGAGAATGTGGTTGGTATACTTTTGGAATGAGGGCAATTATTGTCTGAACAGTGCTAAAGCCTGTGCAAAGCAATTGTTTTGTTTATCGGCCCTTAAATGCTTGCGCTATTAATTTGTCAAAACAATAAAGGCTATTGCAAACTAAAGACTTGAGTGCTTTATAAAACACGGGTCTTTAACACAAGTTACCGCAGGATGCCTCAACAACAGCTCAGCCACCATGGGGCCAACACTTGCAGCTGTTTTTCAAAGTGGGGGCCCCGACCCCCGAGGGGCCACCAGGGGGGTCACGCAAAGTTTGAGGGAAAGGGGGATTTTTTTTCTTTCTTTAGATGTAATTAATAACTGCATATATATCCATCTGTGTCATTTGATGCCAATCTTTTCATATTTTTGTTTTTGAATCACACGACCGCCCTTCAAGCCAATCAGAATCGAGCTGCCGCTATTGAGTGAAACTGAGAATCTGCTCAGCTTTGGGAGCGAGTGAATGTTTCGCTCTGCGGCTGGATGAGAGCACGGATGCAGAATTGCTTGCATACATCAGATTTATATCAGAAGACAACTTTGTTGAGGAAATAGTATTTTTAAAAGCACTGGAAGAGACATATTCCAAGTGTTAGATGAGTACATCATCTCAAATGGACTGGTCTCGGTGTGTGCTCAGATGGGGCTATGACCGGCAAACAAAGCGGAGTGACAGCTTTGATCAGGCGGAAGGCCCCACATGTAGTGGCAACACACGGCATGCTCCATCGGGAGGAACGTGTTGCTCAGCGTATTTTGTGTAACGAGATGGGCGCAAAGTTTGAGGGGTTACTGCTCCACTCCAACGTGCGCTGGCGTTCCCATGGGGCGGTGCTGAATCGTGTTTTTGAACTGCGAAGGAGATCAGTGAATTCCTCTCTCCTGAAATCATCAACTGGCTGGCCGTTTTTCAGCACTTCAGATATTCATTGCTATCGGGATGTTAAGAGCGTTCCATGGAATATAACAAAAAGTGTATCTCCAGCCGGTTTCTCAAACTTACCTACCCCACCTTTAAGCTGTTTGATTAATTTGTCATATTTTCCATCATAAAGTAATAAAGAATGGCAGCAGGGGGTCCCCGCCAGAGGGCAACGCTATACGGGGTCCTTGGCATGGCAACGTTTGGGAACCCCTGGTCTAGAAGGCCTAGAAGGTTGTAGCTCAATGTTACGTTCCCTATTAGGCTAGGGGCACTGAAGGGAAGAACACAACCAGATTGGTATACTTATAAGTGATGTATTTATAATGGCAGCGGTAAACAAAATGGCAGGCAGGCAGCCTGAAACAAACAAAGGGCCAAAGGGCACAGGTTGAACATAACCGAACAAAAGGAGGACTCTAAAAAAGGAGTCTAAAGGCATTCAGAAAAGAATAGATAACGGAACTAAATAGAAACAAAAACCCTCACTATAACAGTGGCACAGACTAACACAGGAAATACATACAACACACAGCTTTAGCTAAACTAAAGGTCCCAAAGCCTAAGCTCCTCTAGGCACTACTAACTAGTGATGTTACGTGTTGCGCCGAGGCTTCGGAGCGTGTGTCGAGTAATCCCCGAAGCTTTTTGTGAAGCATGTATCGAGGCTTGTATCGTTTTGGGCCAGTGACGTCATCGATGACAGACGAAGCCTCGCTGCCTGTCGACACCACGTGACTGCTTCACGAAGCGATTCAGATCGGTTGAACCGTTGAACCACAACGCTCATAATACCCATGGATCTATAATAAGAACCATATTACCCCTCCTGTACCCGGGCCCGGGGACACGATGGAGTCAAGAGAGCTCAGACCCTCACTCATATAGAGGTCTGAACATGTCATAAGTATAAATGAATACAAGCATAAATACATGTAGGAATAAAAAACAGGAATACATGTTGCAGTGTTTTCAGGGAGCTTCAGCGTGTGAGCTGTGGCTCAGCTGGAAAGCAGTTGACTCCTGACCGCAGGGTTCCTGGCTCAACGACTGAACAATACGTATTTGTTGTTGTTTATAAAAGCTACAGCTAAATGAGATAATGTAGTTAATAAATGTATTCTTTGATATGGTTAGCCTTTCTCAGGCTACAACATGGTTACGTTTAAGAATATTATTAAGGAATACAAATCCCTCTTTGCAATGTTTACCAGCCTCCTTAGGCTTTTCAATCACAATCATTAAACTGCAATAAAAACAATATTGTTAACATGAAGATATGATTTTCTGTTCGTTGTTTAGAGTTATTCTCAGGCTTTACTCAATGGGAACTCGGTATGAGATAGAGCACACTGTTGAGATGTCCAATCTGCCTGTTTTACACACTTTGACCAGCAGGGGGTTTGTGTTCAGATGAAGCCTCACGAGATGAAGCCTCACGAGACGAAGCCTTTTGCGAACCAAGTGGCTGGAAAGCTTCATAAGGCTTCATCTCGCCATCACTACTACTAACACACAACATCACACCACCTGACACAGACCACACAAGTTAGCCACAGACCAAGAGTAAGCAGCGAGAGGCGTCTGTCCCACAGTACAGAGCCTCCAGAGTGGTGATAGTCCGCAGCCTTTGTACTCCTCCCAGCAGGTGTGCGCCGGCTGTGCGCTGCGATTGGACGACGTCAATCCAATCCCCATCTTCAGAGGCGGACCAGGGGATGGGCAGCCAATGATGTTGGGGCAACCACACAGCTCATTTGCATAATCACACACACAGCTGCAAACAGTCCCAGCAGACTAAGGAGCAGACAAACAGCAACCGTAACACTCAGTAACCTTGTTTTAGAACATGCTAATGCACGATGCCCAAAGTCCTGCACAGATCAGGTTTGATTCCTTTGCCAACAAAGAAACAAGAACAAACAAGGAGGAAGATTCATTATACTGATAACCTTATTTATAAATGATATTGTTCATTATCAGCATCTATCAATATCAATATTGTGGTGAAAGGCTAAAGTGTACATGTTACGCGGGTCATCACATTCTGCAGTCTGAAGCAACCACAAGAAGAAAAGAAGAGGTTAAGTTAAAGTTAAAGCCTTTTATTGTCAGTGTCCACAGAGTATAACGAGATTCAGACTGCAACTAAACACTAAAAACACGGCAATACGACAGACAGCATACAATCATACGGGGAATAAATAGTTAAACATATTGATATAAAAATAGTATATAAAGTGCATTAAAAGCGTGTGTCTGTGTGAGAATGGTTACGGTTATTGCATTATGTGTGGTGGTTGAGCAGCCGGACGGCCCAGGGGTAGAAACTGTTTGTCCGTGACTTGAAGCTCCTGTCTCTCCTCCCAGAAGGCAGAGAGGAGAACAGTCTGTGACCCGGTGAGAGCTGTCCTTTAGTATTTTAGTTAGCTCTGCTGGGCAGGGGGAGGTGGAGATGTGTTCCAGAGAGGGGAGGTGGAGATGTTTTCCAGAGAGGGCAGCGGGAGGTGGAGATGTGTTCCAGAGAGGGCAGGGGGAAGGTGGAGATGTGTTCCAGAGAGGGCAGCAGGAGTGGAGATGTGTTTCCAGAGAGGGCAGGGGAGATGGAGATGTGTTCCAGAGAGGGCAGCGGGAGGTGGGAGAATGTGTTTCCAGAGAGGGCAGGGGGAGGTGGATGTGTGCCAGAGAGGGCATGGGAGGTGGAGATGTGTTTCCAGAGACGGGCAGGGGGAGGTGGAGATGTGTTCCAGAGAGGGCAGGGGAGGTGGAGATGTGTTCCAGAGAGGGCAGGGGGAGGTGGAGATGTGTTCCAGAGAGGGCAGGGGGAGGTGGAGATGTGTTCCAGAGAGGGCAGGGGGAGGTGGAGATGTGTTCCAGGAGGGCAGGGGGGGTGGAGATGTGTTCCAGAGGGGCAGGGGGAGGTGGAGATGTGTTCCAGAGAGGGCAGGGGAGGTGGAGATGTGTTCCAGAGAGGGCAGGGGAGGTGGAGATGTGTTCCAGAGAGGGCAGGGGGAGGTGGAGATGTGTTCCAGAGAGGGCAGGGGAGGTGGAGATGTGTTCCAGAGAGGGCAGGGGAGGTGGAGATGTGTTCCAGAGAGGGCAGGGGAGGTGGAGATGTGTTCCAGAGAGGGCAGGGGAGGGGAGGTGGAGATGTGTTCCAGAGAGGGCAGGGGAGGTGGAGATGTGTTCCAGAGAGGGCAGGGGGAGGTGGAGATGTGTTCCAGAAGGGCAGGGGGAGTGGAGATGTGTTCCAGAGAGGGCGGGGAGTGGAGATGTGTTCCAGAGAGGGCAGGGGGAGGTGGAGATGTGTTCCAGAGAGGGCAGGGGAGGTGGAGATGTGTTCCAGAGAGGGCAGGGGGGTGGAGATGGAGATGTCCAGAGAGGGCAGGGGGAGGTGGAGATGTGTTCCAGAGAGGGCAGGGGAGGTGGAGATGTGTTCCAGAGAGGGCAGGGGAGGTGGAGATGTGTTCCAGAGAGGGCAGGGGAGGTGGAGATGTGTTCCAGAGAGGGCAGGGGGAGGTGGAGATGTGTTCCAGAGAGGGCAGGGGGAGGTGGAGATGTGTTCCAGAGAGGGGGGGAGGTGGAGATGTGTTCCAGAGAGGGCGGGGAGGTGGAGATGTGTTCCAGAGAGGGCAGGGGGAGGTGGAGATGTGTTCCAGAGAGGGCAGGGGGAGGTGGAGATGTGTTCCAGAGAGGGCAGGGGGAGGGGAGATGGAGATGTGTTCCAGAGAGGGCAGGGGGAGTGGAGATGTGTTCCAGAGAGGGCAGGGGGAGTGGAGATGTGTTCCAGAGAGGGCAGGGGGAGGTGGAGATGTGTTCCAGAGAGGGAGGGGGAGGTGGAGATGTGTTCCAGAGAGGGCAGGGGGAGGTGGAGATGTGTTCCAGAGAGGGCAGGGGGGATGGAGATGTGTTCCAGAGGGGAGGGGGAGTGGAGATGTGTTCCAGAGAGGGAGGGGGAGATGGAGATGTGTTCCAGAGAGGGCAGGGGGAGATGGAGATGTGTTCCAGAGGGGAGGGGAGGTGGAGATGTGTTCCAGAGAGGGCAGGGGGAGGTGGAGATGTGTTCCAGAGAGGGCAGGGGGAGTGGAGATGTGTTCCAGAGAGGGCAGGGGGAGGTGGAGATGTGTTCCAGGAGGGGAGGGGGAGTGGAGATGTGTTCCAGAGAGGGGGGGGAGTGGAGATGTGTTCCAGAGAGGGGGGGGAGGGAGTGGAGATGTGTTCCAGAGAGGGCAGGGGGAGGTGGAGATGTGTTCCAGAGAGGGAGGGGGAGTGGAGATGTGTTCCAGAGAGGGGAGGGGGAGTGGAGATGTGTTCCAGAGAGGGCAGGGGGAGTGGAGATGTGTTCCAGAGAGGGGAGGGGGAGTGGAGATGTGTTCCAGAGAGGGCAGGGGGAGTGGAGATGTGTTCCAGAGGGGGAGGGGGAGTGGAGATGTGTTCCAGAGAGGGCAGGGGGAGGTGGAGATGTGTTCCAGAGGGGCAGGGGGAGATGGAGATGTGTTCCAGAGAGGGCAGGGGGAGATGTGTTCCAGAGAGGGCAGGGGGAGGTGGAGATGTGTTCCAGAGAGGGGAGGGGGAGTGGAGATGTGTTCCAGAGGGGGCAGGGGGAGTGGAGATGTGTTCCAGAGAGGGCAGGGGGAGGTGGAGATGTGTTCCAGAGAGGGCAGGGGGAGTGGAGATGTGTTCCAGAGAGGGCAGGGGGAGTGGAGATGTGTTCCAGAGAGGGCAGGGGGAGGTGGAGATGTGTTCCAGAGAGGGCAGGGGGAGGTGGAGATGTGTTCCAGAGAGGGGAGGTGGAGATGTGTTCCAGAGAGGGCAGGGGGAGGTGGAGATGTGTTCCAGAGAGGGCAGGGGGAGGTGGAGATGTGTTCCAGGAGGGGAGGGGGGGTGGAGATGTGTTCCAGAGAGGGCAGGGGGGATGGAGATGTGTTCCAGAGAGGGCAGGGGGAGTGGAGATGTGTTCCAGAGAGGGCAGGGGGAGGTGGAGATGTGTTCCAGAGAGGGCAGGGGAGGTGGAGATGTGTTCCAGAGAGGGGAGGGGGGGTGGAGATGTGTTCCAGAGAGGGGAGGGGGGGTGGAGATGTGTTCCAGAGAGGGGAGGGGGAGGTGGAGATGTGTTCCAGAGAGGGAGGGGGAGGGGGGGGGTGGAGATGTGTTCCAGAGAGGGCAGGGGGAGGTGGAGATGTGTTCCAGAGAGGGCAGGGGGAGGTGGAGATGTGTTCCAGAGAGGGGAGGGGGAGGTGGAGATGTGTTCCAGAGGGGAGGGGGGGTGGAGATGTGTTCCAGAGAGGGCAGGGGGAGGTGGAGATGTGTTCCAGAGAGGGAGGGGGAGGTGGAGATGTGTTCCAGAGAGGGCGGGGGAGGTGGAGATGTGTTCCAGAGAGGGCAGGGGGAGTGGAGATGTGTTCCAGAGAGGGCAGGGGGAGGTGGAGATGTGTTCCAGAGGGGGGGGGGGTGGAGATGTGTTCCAGAGAGGGAGGGGGGGTGGAGATGTGTTCCAGAGAGGGGAGGGGGAGGTGGAGATGTGTTCCAGAGGGGAGGGGGGGGGGTGGAGATGTGTTCCAGAGAGGGCAGGGGGGGAGGTGGAGATGTGTTCCAGAGAGGGGAGGTGGAGATGTGTTCCAGAGAGGGCAGGGGAGGTGGAGATGTGTTCCAGAGAGGGCAGGGGAGGTGGAGATGTGTTCCAGAGAGGGAGGGGGGGTGGAGATGTGTTCCAGAGAGGGCAGGGGGAGGTGGAGATGTGTTCCAGAGAGGGCAGGGGAGGTGGAGATGTGTTCCAGAGAGGGAGGGGGGGTGGAGATGTGTTCCAGAGAGGGGAGGGGGGGTGGAGAGGTGGAGATGTTCCAGAGAGGGGAGGGGGAGGTGGGATGTGTTCCAGAGAGGGAGGGGGGGGTGGAGATGTGTTCCAGAGAGGGGGGGGGGTGGAGATGTGTTCCAGAGAGGGCAGGGGGAGGTGGAGATGTGTTCCAGAGAGGGAGGGGGAGGTGGAGATGTGTTCCAGAGAGGGAGGGGGAGGTGGAGATGTGTTCCAGAGGGGAGGGGGGGTGGAGATGTGTTCCAGAGAGGGCAGGGGGAGGTGGAGATGTGTTCCAGAGAGGGCAGGGGGAGGTGGAGATGTGTTCCAGAGGGGAGGGGGGGTGGAGATGTGTTCCAGAGAGGGCAGGGGGAGGTGGAGATGTGTTCCAGAGGGGAGGGGGGGTGGAGATGTGTTCCAGAGAGGCAGGGGGGGAGGTGGAGATGTGTTCCAGAGAGGGCAGGGGGAGGTGGAGATGTGTTCCAGAGAGGGCAGGGGGAGGTGGAGATGTGTTCCAGAGAGGGCAGGGGGAGGTGGAGATGTGTTCCAGAGAGGGCAGGGGGAGGTGGAGATGTGTTCCAGAGAGGGGAGGGGGAGTGGAGATGTGCTCCAGAGAGGGCAGGGGGAGATGGAGATGTGCTCCAGAGAGGGCAGGGGGCAGCTGATGGTTTTCTCTGCCATCCTGATCACCCTCTGCAGGGCTTTCTTGTCCGCAGCTGAGCATCCTGCATACCACCCTGAGATGGAGTATGACAGCACGCCCGGTAGAAGGACACCAGCAGCTTCTTGTTCAGTCGTCTCCCTTATATATTTGGCTGACCACAGTGGTGTCATCTGCAAATTTGATAATGGAGTTGGAGGGGTGAATGGGAGAGCAGTCGTGTGTAGAGAGTGTAGAGTAGAGGGCTCAGCACGCAGCCCTGCGGGGTGCCAGTGCTGAGGGTGCGGGTGGAGGAGCAATAAGGGCCTATTTTCACTGTCTGAGGACGGTCTGTAAGGACATTATTAATCCAAGCGCATAAGATGGGGGGAAACCTGGGCTTGACAGTTTTTCCACTAGTATGTCAGGTATGATGGTAGTATGTCAGGTATGATGGTAGTATGTCAGGTATGATGGTAGTATGTCAGGTATGATGGTGTTAAAAGCTGAGCTAAAATCGACAAACAGCATCCTTATATAGTTGCCTGGGCCTTCTAGGTGGCTCACAGCTGTGTGAAGGACCGTGGCGATGGCATCATCCGTGGATCTGTTGGCTCTATAGGCGAACTGATGAGGGTCGAGGGAGGGCGGGAGGCTGGCTTTGATGTAGTCGGCTATCAGTCTTTCGAAACATTTCATCACCGCCGATGTTAGGGCTATGGGCCTGTAGTCGTTGAGCTCTGGTGTCTTGTTGGGGACAGGAATGATGGTAGCCGTTTTCAGACAGGTGGAATGCAAGCTTGTGAAAGGGACAGGTTGAATATCCTGGTCAGGACCCCTGAAAGCTGGTCAGAACAAGCTTTGAGTACTCCATCGGGTCCTGCGGCTTTCCCAGGATTCACAGACCTCAGCGTCACCTGATGTTCTTTGAGAGTGGGAGGTGGTATGGAGCTGCTAGTTTGCAGGGACAGGGCAGAATAGAAAAGTGGGGGGGTCTGCTAGCCTCAAAGCGGCAAAGAAGTGGTTTAGTTCCTCTGCAAGGTGGGCGTCAGCTCTAGTAGTGCCAGATGTTTTGCCCTATAGTTGGTTAGCTGTTGAAGGCCCTGCCAAACAGCACCGTGTGTTGTTATGAGCCTTGATGCCTCTCCTCAGATTCGCCCTTGCCAAGCTGTACTGGGCTTTCCCCCGACGTGAGGCTGTCACGGGAACTCAGGAGAGACCGCACCGCTCTTGTCATCCATGGTTTTTGGTTTAGGTAGACCCGAATTGCGTTTCTCCACAGTTTACAGTGTCTGTGCAGAACTCGATGTCGGATAGACGGCCTCTGTGTGTTCCTCCAAGTCTGTCTGTTCAGATCTGTCCCACGCTGTGTGTTCGAAGCAGTCTTGGAGTGCCCCCTCGGGCCCAGGTTGTACTATATTTGACCACCTGCTTGGTGTTACTTCTGAGGGGGGTGTTAAGCTGGGATGAAAGCAGTGAGAGGTTGGTCAGATAGTGGGACCGCTCTGTAAGCTGCTTCAGGTTAGAATAAAACCTCGCCAAGAAGCATTGTGCTAGAGGAACAATACATCTCAAGCTAAACACCATGGTGACATCAGCACATCTTTATTCATTATACTTATTATTTAGTATTTTTAAGCTTCAATCTTTTCTTCCACCACGAGAAGTTGTGTTCTGCTGAAACACTTTAGTCACTTTAAGCTGTTTGATGATCATGTTCATGATCTATTCAACAGTGCACAAAGAAAGGGTCGGACATGGAAAGGACTGCTTTGTTGGATAGTCTGCTGTACTTTTACAAGTGTAGCATCGTTATTACAGGTTGAAAGGACCATATATTATCTTCCCTTCTGATCTTAGTGAGAACAACCTGAAAGGAGCTGTGTTTTCAAATAAGTTAAGGTTAATTAAAGTCATGCCGTAGGTCTTAAAAAGCCTCTTTTAGTCTGATGTAATGTTAACACATAAAAAAACACTTTAAAATCATCAGTAGTTGGTATTTTAGTTGAATTTGTTTTAGTTGTAAAGTATCAGACACTGAACAAGAAAGAAGGTTTTATGTATCGCACTATACTGACAAATGGTATTTTATCCTTTCATTGCCTGAAAAGACAAGATCAGGGGCAAAATCTTACAACGATTCTGATTGGCCCCCATCTTCTATCACATGACTCATAGCGCATGCGCCGATCTACGGGGCGGTTTTATGTTTGGATTTTAAATCAGCCGTGTTTTCCACCGTTCGTTTGAATTATCTAATTTCGTAGTGTGATCAAATATTGATACATTTTCGATATCTAATCACGAACATGTGTTGGAGGCGAAGTCTACGGCTGGTTTACGTTTGATAACGGTACGTTTGTCCGCATTTTCTATTTCGCTAATAGCTACTTAGCTGGGTTAGCATAGCATAAATATCATTCAAATGGGGCCTCACCTCGCGGATGATGATAAAATGGCCCAACTTTTGAGAGAGTGAAACGTCACAGATTACCCAGCATGCCTGAGAAGTACCCGTATGTGCGCTCATAGAGCATGCGCAACTTTAACCAAAATGCTCGTTCACATCAAGCACGTCAATTTGCGTACACGTAACAGCACCGTGCGCTCATGACAGCATGGTAACGCATTTTAAATCGCACTTATTTTTGCACAGCGGAACGTTTCTCACTGGATGAGTTTCAGGCGTACCGATTATACTGGAGCACCAACTAACGTTCATGACTTCAGCATGGGACTTCAAACAACAACAAACCACGGTGAACAATAGTCAAACATGAACGAACAAGCTGATGAGACGCTTTGGTCGGCCGTGGATGGGACATTTTGTTTAAAGAACGGACGGATGGAAAGCGTCGACAAAGAGCCGCAGCTCATCAAGCCTAAAGTATCACCTAAATGCAAAGCATGTAGCAGCTAGCATGTAGCAGCTAGCATGTAGCATCTAGCATGTAGCAGCTAGCATGTAGCAGCTAGCATGTAGCAGCTAAGCGTGGACGTTAAGCCCGACTCCGAGTGCAAGGAACCGCACCCCGACCCAACCCACACTCAACCAGACGACTGGTTTCAGGGCCAGGATGAGTCAGTCCACGTCTGAGAGAATAACCAGCTCCCTGGCTCACTGGACTGCACTCCACTGTCGACCACCTGGAGTCACATCCATGTGGGAAATGGCTTCTCTCTGTTCTCAGGTCAGATATGTATATTTGATTAAAAATGCGATTAATTTCGATTAATTAATTACAAAGCCTCTAATTAATTAGATTACTTTTTTTTAATCGAGTCCCGGCTTCTAGTATTATAGTGCAGCTTTCAACAACCATAACTCCTGCGGTGGCCTTTCGTTTTTAACAGATAATAATTGGCAATAAACAAAGTTCTGTTCCAGAATCGCCAACATATCCGGGACGGGTGGCGCAGTGGTCTGTGCATCCGATCATCAGATCAAGGGGGGTTCGAAACCCGCTCCCGCCCCACTGCGTCGGCCGTGTGGTCCTTGGGCAAAGACACTTCACCCGGAGATGCTCCTGTGGGTATTGTCCACAGTACATGTATGATACCAATGTGTACTTGTAAAAGCGCCTCGAGGCGTGAAGATGGACGGTGTGGCGCAGTGCGCTGTGCACTGATCATCAGATCAAGGGGTGAAACCCGCCGCTGCTGCGTCTGTAAAGCCGGTGTGTCCTTGGCAGACCCTTCACCTGAACTTGCTCCTGTGGGTATCGTCCACAGTTTCTGACCATTGCATGTATGATATGTGTGTAATGTGTGTATATTTAAAGCGCTTTGAGTCATTGAAAAAGCGCTATAATAAATGTAAGGTATTATTATTATAATCAATTCATGCTTATTAAGCTCACTGATTCTTGAGAGTCGGGACAAAACACTTTATTTTGAAATGTACACTATATTGATTAGAGTTATATATTCATGTAGATTAAGATCTGTGCTATTTAACCATGTAAAGGTGCAGGCTGGAGGTTAAAACACATTTTTAATAAATGCACATGTTTTACCTTAAAAACTTGATTTGTGTCAACTACATCAGACACACTAAAAGTATATAATTATATAATTATATAGCCCAACAAGAATCTTAAGTTTCTGATGTATGTTGTAATAGTGTTTTAGTTACTCTTATATGCAATAAAATATAATATATAAACTAACGGCTTAATTTCACACTGTTAGGAATACACACAGATTTTTAAAAAATTGCATTTTCACACTTTATCTTTTATTTTGCCACTAAAGAAAACAAATTCTTAAGGGAATAAGACACAAGAGGGTGTAGATCTGATGATCCTTTATTACTTAAACAACAAAACTGAAGAAAGAATTCGTTTTTTTCACAGAAAAATTACAAAAACATAATCTGAGGTTGCTGATGAAGATCTGACGGTGTTGACAGGAAACTGACGGAGTTGACAACATTGTATTTTGCATTTCTGATTAATGAACAAATGCTTTTTTAAACAGATGGAAGTGACAATAGATTCATAAATAACAACTCCTTGTCTTATACTGAACATATTTTTCATTTAACTGAAATAAACAAACTGTAAATACAGCGTTTCAAACTATAACAAAAAATAAGTGAAGAAATGTAATTAAGCTAACAATCAGCCATAGGTGATGGTGCAAAACATGGCATACTTCAAAATTAGGAAAAAGAAGAGAGCAGGAACACACGTGTTGAGGAGGTGCTTACATTGAAAAGACACACTATGCTTTAAAGCATGAATGCAGTCACACAAGGGACTTATGCCTTGAGCAGCAGGCGTCGGACATGCTCACGCTCGATGAAGTCCATCACAATCACATCAATACTGTGGATCTCTCTTGTTCTTGATTGGACTGGTGATGCATTTCCCATTAGTTTCACTATGATGTCTTGAACTGGGCAGAAACAGACATCCTTCTTGCCACACTTGGGCTTAACCTTTGCTGTTGGACCATGGGGATGCAGAAATTCCACTTTCACATCTTGATGCTCAGTATCCACAGCAATGGTCTTGGCAAGCCACCAGTGGTCATCATATACTACTGCTAACCAGTCTCCATTATTAAGGCTGCTAACAGTCGTTACTGTCACCTCAGGACCTTTCAATGGCTCCTCATCCAACTCTTCCATCTCCCCTCCCATCTCCTTTTCCATCTCCTCCCACAACATGTTTAAAGGTCTTTTCTTTCTTGCCTACGGGTATCCCTCTGCTGTTCATCTGGGCCCTGAACATAGAAGGTAGCTGGGCAGAAGCACTGGCAATCCAACATCTTGCTGCAAAAGCAGGATAGCTGTCTGTAGTGGATGCTGTTCTCATGGGCGATTACCTGGTGTATTTGTCTTGTTGAGGGAACCGGTCTGAGAGGATCTATGAGAAGTGTATCATATCTTTCCATGTCCTTCTTCTACAATGTAGTGCAGCTGAACACCCTTCAGACTGCTTGAGACCTTCTCAAAGAATGTGTGTCCGTCTGTCACATCATTTCCTCTCAGTACCAGGTTGTCAGCTGTTCTTTTTACTGTTCCGCCAATTCCGTCTGGTGCGCCTTTACCGTGGGATGTGGGGAAGAAGTTCCACGTTGCTTTTTCAAACCCTAGTGTAGGTGGAATAGCAGACAAAAGAAAAAAGTTCTTCTTGTTCTTATACTGTTTACTTGGTCCATCAGACCAGAAGTGCACAGTGGTGACCTGTGGATATTTAGTCTTGATATCTTTTAAGACAGGTTCCATGTGTGTCCAGATTGCCGCAGCATCGTGTCTCTTCGACTCGGACAGTGTGCAAAATGCTGCCTTGTCCCCTTTGTGTAATACATTCCAGTATGGAGTGCTATCTGTGGCAGATTGTGTCCAAAATGGCAGGCCTGAACTTCAGATTTATATTTGCATCTCCAGGATTCTGAGAAGTCAACGTGGACGATTGCTGTACTCTCATCACAGGACTCAATTGGTGTTGATGTATGCGTTTGACTGGTTTCGCACTGAACATTGTTGTGGTTTGATTTCTGAGTTTTTGCCCAAAGAGTTTTATGAGCTCTGAAAGGCTGCCACTGTGTTGGACAAGCTTAGTGTTGATGTGGATTCCATTGCCTGTGTCTTCTTGAACTCTCTCCCACTGCCTCCACTGAACATGGATTTGGTCTTGCTCTTGGGTTGTAACTGTCCCTTTGTTTAGACATCGTGAGCAGGTGCGAAAAAGGCAGGCCTCCCTTGCTGGAGAGCAACAAACTAATTGAAAACTGTCATCTAGTTTGTTTGACTTCACAACACCAGACATTCTCAGGACCTCAAGCGTTAAGCATGCATTCTCATGTATTTGACACAGACAGGTCTTCCGATCAGATGCTTTTGGTGCTGTGACATAGAAGGGCTTCAGAGCACAGCATGAACAATAGCTCAGCTTTACAGATAAGACAATCAGTATGGAGGTTGATCATGGAGTCCTGTCAGGATGATTCTCTGCTGCTTGATCTTGTTCCTGGTGATTGTGTCAGTCTTATCAGTCGTCACACGTGCAGAGTTCAGGAAGAAATCCTGAACAGTCTGTGTGATACCTTGTAGGAATGTTGGCTTTTTTGTTGGCTGTTCCTTTCCTCTCCTTAGCTTGTAAGTTAGCCCAAACTGCTGGATTTGGTAAAGAAGACGGTACTTTTTTAGGATCTTGCCTGATGACACACTTGGTGCTGGTTTCTGGCGCCGTGGCCCAGGAGGTTGTTTGTTTTTCTTCAGCTCTCTTCTGATGATGTTGTGGAAGAGAAGAGCTTTTTGATCTTGGATCCTTATGTTGCTTCCTGATAGCATCTTCTTTGTTTCTGTCCCTGGAGAGTCCAGTGGTGTTTTAACTGTAGCCTTTTTTGTGCGCAATATTGTTTTTCTTAGTTTGTTTCGTTGCTTTGTTACATTCTTAAGCTTCTCTTTCAACATTTTTATTTCTCTTGAATGCCTTTTTCGTGTTTTACTTCTTTCCTTTCTTTCCCTTCCTGTCTGCGAGACTCTCTGGCATTGTATTCTAGAATATCTTGATCTTGCGGACTATCTGGGGGGGTGTCTGCCTCCTGCACTGCACCTTCGCAGGACCTTTTCTGTCTGGACCTTTTCTGTACCTCTCTCCAATACTTTCTCAGATTCCTCTGTGCCCTGTCTCCCATCTTGTCTATCTGTATTACTTTTTTGTCTTGAACTCTCCTCTTCCACCTCTGTCTGTCCTCTACTTGCATGGCATATTTCTTCTCTGGGTCACTGTTTAATTGTTCTCTTCTCTTTCGTTGGTACTCTCTATTTCTTCTCCTTCGCTCTTCAACTGACAATTTCTCTCGAGCCATGTTTTCCCTTAATACAAAAGACATGAAAAATGTATTTGAATATTATTATGGAATCAGATGTCCATTTACTTAACATGACTGATTTATTGATTGATGTAAAATCTTAAAGGTGCAGTGTGTGTTCCTACAACCAGATGTTGAAAACATACACTGGCTTGTGCAGACAAAATCAATGTCCAGTGGAAGTAGTGGGAGATAAGACACAGCCATGACAACATTCTATTCCTTTACTATGTTCGAAAATAGTATAATATTGGCACATTAAGCGGTTATTGGTGGATTTGTCAACTCCGTCAGCTTACATGTCAACTCCGTCAGACATAAAACCTGACGGAGTTGACTCTGACGCGGAGTTGACGAAATGGCATGTTTTTTCCCTCTGCAGAAAAAAACACTGCAGCTAGCTAGCTAGTTTTTTGGCTATTGCTAGCTGTCTCCATAATCTCAATAAAATACTTTCATTGAATCCAATATGGTTTATTAAAAGGTATCATAACAGAGAGATGGTGTTGACATGCTCCAGCTGTGACCATAGGAACATTTACATTGTTCATCTAAAATATCAAAAAATGTCAAACATACCAGACAATGTGTGGTATTGATGTATTCACCACAGCCAGGGGAATGAAAAGGGACCCTCAGGGATATAGCTGACCATGCTATTGCCTGATTTAATGAGGTTTATGACAACATCTGACGGAGTTGACGGAAACAGAGGACACAACTTTGATAGGCAGATTTCGATGGAAAATATTTTTAGATGTTCATGGCATGCATTGTTTTATACATTCATAACCCTTATGTTTGATTTGATATAAATGTTTTCACAATTGTAGCGGTTTTTAAAGATTTTGGGGGCTGGTGAATATTGTGACCTCTTGCTGAGGACAAGAGAAATAACATGGGCCGTCTAACCACTGGTCATACATTTAAACAAATATCCCTCAACAAAGTAATTATCGATGCTAAACATCATATTCACAATTCCTTTAGATCTAACTTTGTGAGTATGTCAATCATTATTAATTTATTTATTTTTGATATAAATAAGACTTGTCTATGTGGGACATGTTTTGTCCCGACTCTCAAGAATCAGTGAGCTATAACCTTTTTCCCGTGCATTTCGCTGCTGTAATGTGTTTGCATTAATGATTTCCCTTCCACTCTAATGGACTACATTAGGATGCGGCCGATCTCACATTCCCTTTCGCACTCTGCAGTTTTCTAGACGGAACTGAACCGGTGAGAAGAAGCCTGCAAACTACCCGCTTCTTTCGTCAGTAATGGCTCGGTGTCACTTTCTTTGACATCTTCCTTTTCTTCAGATCTTGTAGGTTACTATATGTGCATCTCGGTCTTTGATGTGTTGGAGTTTTGATCTTGATTTCTCGACGGGAATCATTAAAGCTTCATCTCCACCTTTCTGATGTCACGGCTTTGTGCCTGATGTTCTTCTGGAGCTGAGCGGGGGTTTGACTGACACGCTGCAGACGGCAGAAGTCTGTCATTAAAGGGATAGTTTGGTGTGTTGCATAAGGTACTTATCTCTCGTCGTGGGCTCACTCCTCTGCCATTTGCACATATTAAAACAAGGACATATACATACAAAGATCAGTGCACACAGCCACGTGCAGTTTCCTTCATCTATGAGCGTCTTCAGAGTTTGGTGGTAACCACACGTGAAGGGTTATCACACCCAGCCTCATTCACTGTGGGATACAGTGATAGGATGCAATGACAGTTGCTACTTATTGCCTCGCCTACTAAGATATGCAACAAGCTAAGCCCCTCCCCTTCAGACCGAACCCAACTATCACCACCACCAGGGTCAAGCTAAGCCCCTCCCCTTCAGACCGAACCCAACTATCACCACCACCAGGGTCAAGCTAAGCCCCTCCCCTTCAGACCGAACCCAACTATCACCACCACCAGGGTCAAGCTAAGCCCCTCCCCTTCAGACCGAAACCAACTATCCATTCACCACCAGGGTCAAGCTAAGCCCCTCCCCTTCAGACCGAACCCAACTATCACCACCACCAGGGTCAAGCTAAAGCCCCTCCCCTTCAGACCGAACCCAACTATCACCACCACCAGGGTCAAGCTAAGCCCCTCCCTTCAGACCGAAACCAACTATCCATTCACCACCAGGGTCAAGCTAAGCCCCTCCCCTTCAGACCGAACCCAACTATCACACCACCAGGGTCAAGCTAGCCCCTCCCCTTCATGACCGAACCCAACTATCCATTCACCACCAGGGTCAAGCTAAGCCCCTCCCCTTCAGACCGACCCAACTATCACATCCACCACCGGGGTCAAGCTAAGCCCCTCCCCTTCAGACCGAACCCAACTATCATCACCACGACCAGGGTCAAGCTAAGCCCCTCCCCTTCAGACCAAACCCAACTATCACCACCCACCAGGGTCAAGCTAAGTCCCGTCCCCTTCAGACCGAACCCAACTATCACCACCACCAGGGTCAAGCTAAGCCCCTCCCCTTCAGACCGAACCCAACTATCCATTCACCACCACCAGGGTCAAGCTAAGCCCCTCCCCTTCAGACCGAACCCAACTATCACCACCACCAGGGTCAAGCTAAGCCCCTCCCCTTCAGACCGAACCCAACTATCCATTCACCACCACCAGGGTCACGCTAAGCCCCTCCCCTTCAGACCGAACCCAACTATCCATTCACCCACCACCAGGGTCAAGCTAAGCCCCTCCCCTTCAGACCGACCCCAACCATCCATTCAACACCACCAGGGTCAAGCTAAGCCCCTCCCCTTCAGACCGAACCCAACTATCCATTCACCACCACCAGGGTCAAGCTAAGCCCCTCCCCTTCAGACCGAACACAACTATCACCACCACCAGGGTCAAGCTAAGCCCCTCCCCTTCAGACCGAACCCAACTATCCATTCACCACCACCAGGGTCAAGCTAAGCCCCTCCCCTTCAGACCGAACCCAACTATCCATTCACCACCACCAGGGTCAAGACCCCGGGGGTCTCATGGGATCGGTCCCTCCCGAATCGCCAAAAATACTGTCAAATTAATTTGTGTATCTTATATATTAATATTTGCATTACATATGTATCATCACATCGAAACCGTCTCTCCTGGTTGAAATGGCCTTAGACGATGTACACTTTGCCAGATGGACGACTGCAAACAGCTGCAGCAAAAGGTCTGATTGAACGTAGCTGCAAGTCTTCATGGCTGTCTTTGCACTTCCCTTCAAACAAAGAAGCTTAAGGGCTTGTCTCCATCGCACCTTCGAAACCCTCCCAGCGATTCATCTTGACATCCCTGCTGTTGGATGACACGTTGTCCCCTTGGGTTTTATTATCTTCTCACTACAAGCACCCACCTGAAGGAGCGTGTCTGAATGGCAGTTTCATCTGACAGCTGCACAGCGGGGAGGATGCTCTGAGTTCAACGCTCATTAGCTGCAGCATTCAGGCTCCGTCTGGCCGTCCGTCTGGCCGTCCGTCTCTGCGGCGAAGTCACTCAATATGTTCAGCTCAGAGTGATCAGAGCGACTCTAGATGCGGCGTTAGGCCCGTCACCATAATTCATTTTGTTGGACGATACATTTTCGTGGAAATGATTGCGATAAACGATAATATTGTCGGCACCATTTTAGACATAATGATGATATATCATAATTCAAGTACATCCTTTCAGTACTTTTTTATTGAACATTCAACATTGCAAATTAAATGTGAAATAATATTCAAATATATAAATTATATATAATAAATAAACACATTTATTAAATTATAAAGACATTATTAAATCACACACAACCAAAACAATCAATTAAATAGACTCATGCTGGAAAACAGAGCTCTGTCTGTCTGTCTGTCTGTCTGTCTGTGTGTCTGTCTGTCTCTGTGTGTCTGTCGTCTCTCTGTCTCTTCTGTCTGTCTGTCTGTCTTGTTCTCTGTCTCTCTCTCTCTCTGTCTGTCTGTCTGTCTGTTCTGTCTCTCTGTCTCTCTGTCTCTCTTCTGGTCTGTCTGTTCTGTCTGTCTGTCTCTCTCGCTCTCTTGTTTGTCTCTCTGTCTGTCTGTCTGTGTGTCTGTCTCTTCTGTCCTGTCTGTCTGTCTGTCTGTCTGTCTGTCTCCTGTCCTCTGTCTGTCTGTCTGTCTGTCTGTCTGTGTGTCTGTCTCTCTCTCCTGTCTGTCTGTTGTCGGTCTGTCTGTCTGTGTTGTCGGTCTCTCTGTCTGGTGTTTCTGTCTGTCTGTCTTGTCTGTCGTCTGTCTGTCTGTTCTGGTCTGTCTCTCTGTCTGTGTCTTTCTGTCTGTCTGTGTGTCTGGTCTGTCTGTCTGTCTGTCGGCTGGTGTGTCTGTCTCTCTCTCTCCTCTGTCTGTCTGGTCTGTATGGGGTGTGTCTGTCTCTCTCTCTCTCTCTTGTCTGTTGTCTGGTGTCTGGCTTCTCTCTCTCTGTCTGTCTTGTCTGTGTCTATATATAAACAGGCCATATCCAAACAGAGGCTGGGGGCTCTCCAGCTGCCGTGTCTGCTCCCAGCTGGGAACACGTGGTTGTGTTTCAGGTTGGTCGTATTGCTCGCCTCGTTGATTTGGCTTAAATCCAAAATGTTCCCACACCGGAGATGAGGTATTAGGTTTTGCAACCACTTCCATTTAACTTCAAATCCCCCTCGAGTAAGTCACACTTTGTCTCCTGCTTGTCTCTATATTATTCATTTGGCTGCTGCACGCGGAGTGTCCAGGGCCTCATTCATAAAGGGATATACGCTCAAAAGATGGCGTACGCCAGTTTCTACGCAATGTTTGCGATTTATAAAATACTAACTTGACGGGAAAACGTGCGGTCCTCCACGCAAACTCTAACCCATGCGTACGCACTAAGCACAGCAACGGGAGAGACGAGAAACTGCGACCCGTTGGCAGAAGGAAGGATGGAGAGAAATAAAATGTTACCTCTCATTTATCAGATATGAAGAATTCATTTTCAAACATCGATTAAAGCCAATCTTAAAATGATTAAACAAACGCCTGTTTGAGACTCTTCAGTGCTCTCACACACACACACACACACACACACACACACACACACACACACACACACACACACACACACAACCTGGAGAAATAAATAAATACGGATATGTTATTTAAAACCACCTCGAATATGTTGTGTTAATGTTATGAAATGTTTTCTCATAAATGATGCGGTTTTTCTTTTCTATAGGTTGTAGATACGAGCATGGTTTTATATACCATCACGTTTAATCGTGTTTTATGCCGCTTGCCAAGACTTGATAAGTCGCTCATAAAACACAGGAGGTATGGAAGCTAAGAACACCATGTGTGGTAGATTGAACAGCTGATATAACACATTAGTTGTATTTCCTTTAACTGGTGGATATAGAGTTGCTGCAGTGGAGACGCTGCGCACAGCTGGTCGACAGACCACCAAATACGAAAACATAATTCAGATCCAGTCGTCATGACTACACTCCGGAGGGATTCCCCGATCACTTCTTACCCCTAGTTTCCACCGGGTCCGTCTGGTTTTGGTCCGGCCTCCTCCGGCGTCATACCAGGCGCGTTTCAGAAGCATTTCAGAAGCAGAGCGTCTTGCCTTCCGGCAGTTTCAGTTGATTTGGGCATATTTCCTGGACAGGCTACTCTGTACAGACAAAGTTAATAATATTTGTAATATCCCAGTTATAAACGACATGAATCAAAGATGTGTTGCTGTATTTTAGTGGTAAAATCATCATAATTATTCTATATATGTAATTTACACAGTGCCTGTAAACCGGAGGAGAACGCTGGCATTTCTCCTCCTACTTGAACGACTACGGAGTGATAGGGTCTGCAAAATGAGTTTGTGTGTGTGTATATATATATATATATATATAAACTAGGGCTGTCAAATGATTAAAATGTTTAATCAGATTAATCACAGCTTAAACATTAATTAATCACCATTCGAACTAAGTCCAAAATATGCCATTTATTTATGTATATTGTTGGGAATGGAAAGATAAATGAAAGAAGGCGGATATATCCATTTAACACAGAATCTATGTTTATTATAACATTTTTCTGCATGTCAAAATGAAAGACAACCCACACACCTATCAATCATCAAACCGTGGGGTCTTAATTCATTACGTGTTGATTTCTATTAACGGGGAGTACTTCAGGAAAGTCGACGGGGGGGGGGGCTAGTGGAGTACTTCAGGAAAGTCGACAGAGGGGGGGGGCTAGTGGAGTACTTCGTGAACGTTGTGATCAGCTGTTTTAGCGCAGTTCTCCAGTGAAGGGGGGAGTCTCCCTCCGCAGCCGGTTGGCGTAGTTTTGGCACAGTTCCGTTGTACAGACCGACGTTAACAGCAGCCTGTCTGTGCACACGGAGACCGACTCTGTCGTCCGGGGATCGAACCGCCTTCTGGAAAAGCTTCACAAGTACGTCGGTACGCAAATGCGCTTTGTGACACAAGTGACGGTACGCATTTCAGATTACGCACATACCCTGCGTACCAGTTATGTGCACCCCTGTACTACAGCAAAAGTATTCTCCGTTGGGACTTCCCGCAACAACACCATGCCGTTATCAAAGATGTTCTATTGAGAAGACGATCACTACGTGACAAAAGTTTTCAAAACCGTGGCTACTGAAATCAGTCTGACTAACTGCTGTCTGTGCAATTTACTCCGCGAGTTGGCAGACTTTATTTTGCTTACTTTAACATCATGTCTCATGGTGGGGCTAAGCCATCTCTTGGTATGGGTGTAGCCTACCCCAGCCATACCCTGGCGCTGTCCACTGGTGGCACGTATGGGGCGGGCCATTCTGCACATGCGTTAAATGCGTTAAATATTTTAACGCAATTCATTCAAAAAATTAATTACCGCCGTTAACGCGATCATTTTGACAGCACTAATATATATATATGCTATGCTCTGAACGTTCCACTTCCTGCCTGCCCGACATTACCTTACGGCTGCGTCGCGTCGAAAAATAGACTTCAATCCTATTTCGAGCGGAGCCCGGTGGCGAGACGCTTCTGAGCCGTAACGCGGTGCGTCTGGTGGAATAGCACCCATTGACTGGAGTGGCCGCGATCTTTGCGGACGCCGCGGCGCAGCCGCAACGCGCCGCAGACGGACCCGGTGGAAACTAGGGGTTACAGTTTCTCATCAAGGGGGGGGGGGTCTCTTGTCCCCGCTGCAAACACACTGCCTGAGGAAGGCTATGTGTATTTATTTTGTCATGAACCTTTTTCAGGACCACTTATTATACTTATTTTGGTGATGATCCGACCTCCATGCTGCTGCTCTGTTCAAACTGCATCCACCAAACAATATGATTTATCTCCACCTCCCCAAAATAACCAGAATCTGACACGGTGTGAGACGTCTTTTGAGCTGTTCTGTCGTCATTTCCTGCATCTCCTTCCTGCAGTCAGTCAGAATGAATGAATGAATGAATGAATGGGCGTTTCTTTGACTATTTATAGGCAACTATGGGCGTTACGTGAAGCCCGCAAAAGCTGCACCGCATTTCGAGTCGATTGTGATTTATAAAGGGAAACCGGCGTAGGAAGTGCTGTACGCACTTTCCTCTTTGCGGGACGCAATGTTTGGAGAATCGGAACATTTCTGTACCTATTTTTTGGATTTCTACTACGTAAGCAACCTTCCCACGTGAATCCTACGCACGGCGTTATAAATGAGGCCCCTGACCTGGCTGTGTGAGCCCCGCCCCTCACAGCGTGCCTGGCTGTGTAAGCCCCGCCCCTCACAGCGTGCCTGGCTGTGTGAGCCCCGCCCCTTACAGCGCGCCTGGCTGTGTAAGCCCCGCCCCTCACATCGTGCCTGGCTGTGTGAGCCCCGCCCCTCACAGCGCGCCTGGCTGTGTAAGCCCCACCCCTCACAGCGTGCCTGGCTGTGTAAGCCCCGCCCCTCACAGCGCGCCTGGCTGTGTGAGTCCCGCCCCTCACAGCGCGCCTGGCTGTGTGAGCCCCGCCCCTCACAGCGCGCCTGGCCGGCAGCCACAGCGCGCCTGGCTGTGTGAGCCCCGTCCCTCACAGCTCGCCTGGCTGTGTAAGCCCCGCCCCTCACATCGTGCCTGGCTGTGTAAGCCCCGCCCCTCACAGCGCGCCTGGCCGGCAGCCACAGCGCACCTGGCAAAAATGCTGGTCACATCCTTATGTAAACAAACACGCATGTAAACGGCAATTTATCGAGGTCAGAAAAATGATCGAGTTCATTTTTATTTATCGTACGATAAGTCAATGTATTGCTTATCGCGACAGGCCTAGGCGGCATTCGCTCTGTTCTCATTGGAATCAATAGCACAATCTGCTGGTACTCAGAGCGAGGCGCTATGTGGCCACAGGCCTGAAAACAAGACGGGTAGCGGTTGCAACTAATGCGCCATTCAACTTCAACTTGTTGCCGACCTACATGTGTCTTTATGAGTCAGTCAATTGGTGTTTTTTTACTTTGTTATAAAGGGTTAGTTAGAATTCACCAAAGTTGCACAATAGCAAAAAAAAACTAGCCAATCGGGTAGTGGCGTAGAAAAATAGGGATGTAAGCAATTTAAAAAAAAGATTTGTAATTAGAATAGCGATCATCAACCAAATTACAAGGAATTGGCTCAAAGATAATAACTTAGTAAACTCACACTGGAATAACCTCGTAAATGAAATGGAGAAAACAACGATGATAATCAGAAACCAAATATCTTTGAGGAAAGGTGGGAAAAATGAGTAACGTATGGAACACTATAATGAAGATAAGTATTAATAATGAATCCATTATGTTTTGTGTTATTATTACTATCATCATTATTATTTCATTTCGGATCTGTCAACTGTTATGTAGTATGATCTATGTACCTAGATGTGTTTATGTTTAAGAGCCATTGAAAAGCTGCAAGGCAGACTGCAGGAAGTGACCTCACACGGCTGTCACTCGGCCATGCCCTAAACATGTGTAACTCCAAGTGTTCACTAAATTCAAACAATGAACCTCTGTTGAACCTTTTGTTTTGGGCTCAGGCTGTAAAGTCCTGCTGGTTGTTCAAATGGGTCCTGATACTATCGAGTATTGGTAATACACATACCGTGTTCACTGTCCCTTTATCTTGTCTGTTCTGGCGCTGGTGTAACCTGGCTGACCCTACAAGGTAAACAGAGAATGTCCTTGTTGGACAGACACTTAAAAACTGGGTTGGAAACTGGGCTGTTCTTCCCCTTTCAAGAAAGAGACCTCTCAAGAATAATTGCACTATTTCCTATCTGGCCTTCGCTGTCTTCTCTCTCAGTTTAATTATCCTCCAGTCTTTTAGATCGTATCCTCTCTCCTCACTGTCCTTCCTTTTATTCCCCTCGTACTCTGTTCTCTTTCTCTTCCTGTCACTTGTCAAATGCTTGCTTCTGTTTCTTTCTTCGATGCCTTGGCTGCATTCCAAACCTCTTTTTTATTTCACCCACCGATCCCCGATCGACCCGATTTCAGCTTCAGTCATGTGATAGTGGTGGTAACCGATTCCCTGGTCTATTGTTGTGTAGGGTATTCTGTGTTGACTCGTCTCTGTCTCTGTCCGTATGTATATGTTATCCTCTGCTCTGTAACCTTTGTTCCATTCTGTCTTTTCCTCCATTTGAATAAAGCTTTGTTTCTACAAACGTTTTGACACTGAGTGCTCTGGAAGTTCTCAAAGTCTCCCGCAGCTCTGCTTTTACTTCCTGCAGATCGTGCTGTTGGATGACATTCCCTAAACTGCTTGGGTAGTGTGTTCGTTCCCTAGAAACTGTTTATAACTAAGAAAGGGTTTCCAAAGGATCCTGCCAAAGGATGTGGTGTTCTCCTCCTCGTGAAACACGAAGAGTCTGTGGATACAAAAGTATTCTGAAACTCTGATGTGGTCCATAGGAACATTGAGTGTTGGGATAGTATGTTTTTATGAGCTTAATTCGCTGTTTAATCCAATTTGTGGCAAGGCTTCTGACGCCAGAAAACAATTACATCAAATGACTCATTTTTTTCATTGGTCACTTGTGGACAGACTCTAGAATCGGGATGAGACCCTCTTTAATGGTCTCACACACAGTGACATGTGTTCTCTGCTCTTGACCCATCCTAGCACCAGGAGTCTAGCACCAGGAGTCTAGCACTAGGAGTCTAGCACTAGGAGTCTAGCACTAGGAGTCTAGCACCAGGAGTCTAGCCCCAGGAGTCTAGCACCTAGCACCAGGAGTCTAGCACTAGGAGTCTAGCACCAGGAGTCTAGCACCTAGCCCCAGGAGTCTAGGACCAGGAGTCTAGCACCTAGCCCCAGTAGTCTAGCACCAGGAGTCTAGCACCAGGAGTCTAGCACTAGGAGTCTAGCACCAGGAGTCTAGTACCAGGAGTCTAGCACTAGTAGTCTAGTACCAGGAGTCTAGCACCGGGAGTCTAGCACCAGGAGTCTAGCACCTAGCCGCAGGAGTCTAGCCCCGGGAGTCTAGTACCAGGAGTCTAGCACCAGGAGTCTAGCACCTAGCCCCAGGAGTCTAGCCCCAGGAGTCTAGCCCCGGGAGTCTAGCCCCGGGAGTCTAGCACCAGGAGTCTAGTATCAGGAGTCTAGCACCAGGAGTCTAGCACCGGGAGTATAGCACCAGGAGTCTAGCACCAGGAGTCTAGCACCGGGAGTCTAGCCCCGGG
Organism: Chaenocephalus aceratus; assembly: GCA_023974075.1. Taxonomy (NCBI): domain Eukaryota; kingdom Metazoa; phylum Chordata; class Actinopteri; order Perciformes; family Channichthyidae; genus Chaenocephalus; species Chaenocephalus aceratus. The sequence goes on along the minus strand of JAMFTG010000433.1, from coordinate 69,997 downwards.
AGTCTAGCCCCAGGAGTCTAGCCCCGGGAGTCTAGCCCCGGGAGTCTAGCACCAGGAGTCTAGTATCAGGAGTCTAGCACCAGGAGTCTAGCACCGGGAGTATAGCACCAGGAGTCTAGCACCAGGAGTCTAGCACCAGGAGTCTAGAACCAGGAGTCTAGAGCCAGGAGTCTAGTACCAGGAGGCTAGCCCCAGGAGTCTAGCACCAGGAGACTAGCACCTAGCCCCAGGAGTCTAGCACCAGGAGACTAGCACCTAGCCCCAGGAGTCTAGCACTAGGAGTCTAGCCCCAGGAGTCTAGCACCGGGAGTCTAGCACCAGGAGTCTAGCACCGGGAGTCTAGCACCAGGAGTCTAGAGCCAGGAGTCTAGCACCGGGAGTCTAGCACCAGGAGTCTAGAGCCAGGAGTCTAGCACCAGGAGGCTAGCCCCAGGAGTCTAGCACCGGGAGTCTAGCACCAGGAGTCTAGAGCCAGGAGTCTAGTACCAGGAGGCTAGTCCCCAGGAGTCTAGCACCGGGAGTCTAGCACCAGGAGTCTAGCACCGGGAGTCTAGCACCAGGAGTCTAGCCCCAGGAGTCTAGCCCCGGGAGTCTAGCCCCGGGAGTCTAGCACCAGGAGTCTAGCACCAGGAGTCTAGCCCCAGGGAGTCTAGCACTAGGAGACTAGCACCATGAGTCTAGCACCAGGAGTCTTGCACCAGGAGTCTAGCACTAGGAGACTAGCACCATGAGTCTAGCACCAGGAGTCTAGTACCAGGAGTCTAGCACCAGGAGACTAACACCTAGCCCCAGGAGTCTAGCACCAGGAGTCTAGCACCAGGAGACTAGCACCTAGCCCCAGGAGTCTAGCACTAGGAGTCTAGCACCAGGAGTCTAGCACCAGGAGTACTAGCACCAGGAGTCTAGCACCAGGAGACTAGCACCTAGACCCAGGAGTCTAGCACTAGGAGTCTAGCACCAGGAGTCTAGCACCAGGAGACTAGCACCAGGAGTCTAGCACCTAGCCCCAGGAGTCTAGCACCTAGCCCCAGGAGTCTAGCACCAGGAGTCTAGCACCAGGAGACTAGCACCAGGAGACTAGCACCAGGAGACTAGCACCTAGACCCAGGAGTCTAGCACTAGGAGTCTAGCACCAGGAGACTAGCACCAGGAGTCTAGCACCAGGAGACTAGCACCTAGACCCAGGAGTCTAGCACCAGGAGTCTAGCACCAGGAGACTAGCACCTAGCCCCAGGAGTCTAGCCCCAGGAGTCTAGCACTAGGAGTCTAGCACCAGGAGTCTAGCACCAGGAGTCTAGCATCAGGAGTCTAGCACCTAGCCCCAGGAGTCTAGCACCAGGAGACTAGCACCTAGCCCCAGGAGTCTAGCCCCAGGAGTCTAGCACCAGGAGTCTAGCACTAGGAGACTAGCACCATGAGTCTAGCACCAGGAGGCTAGCACCTAGCCCCAGGAGTCTAGCACCAGGAGACTAGCACCTAGCCCAGGAGTCTAGCACCAGGAGACTAGCACCAGGAGTCTAGCACCAGGAGTCTAGCACCTAGCCCCAGGAGTCTAGCACCAGGAGACTAGCACCAGGAGTCTAGCACTAGAGTCTAGCACCAGGAGTCTAGCACCAGGAGTCTAGCACCAGGAGTCTAGCACCTAGCCCCAGGAGTCTAGCACCAGGAGACTAGCACCAGGAGTCTAGCACCAGGAGACTAGCACCAGGAGTCTAGCACCTAGCCCCAGGAGTCTAGCACCAGGAGACTAGCACCAGGAGTCTAGCACCAGGAGTCTAGCACCAGGAGTCTAGCACCTAGCCCCAGGAGTCTAGCACCAGGAGACTAGCCCCAGGAGCTATTAGCATTAGGTCTGGTCATGGACTTGAACCGGCGACCCTACGGCTCCCAGTCCAAGCCCCTACTGACTGAGCCACGGCCGGACTTAATCAGCTATTTCCAACAACCTGTTCCAATAATGACTGTTGGCCATCAGAGCTGTCGAAGAGAAGATGCCGATCAAAGACTTCACCGATGTATTCGTAGAGAACCATCTAGAAGCCTTGAGTTTGACCTGTGTGGGCATTGCCTTTGGAGGCAGATGTGTGGCTGCAGCTGGGAGAGGATACTCAGTGTTACACATATGTACCACATTCACCGACTGCTACTTGGACACAAGATGAATAGGTAGGAATATTACGATTACATTAGATCTAAGGTTAGAAATACAAGACAGACAAAACAATCAGAAAGCAATTGCCTGGTCCACAGGGGGGCTCCACATACGGCGTCCATGGCAACACGGCAGGGTGTTGCTAACGGCCACACAGACTCACAGCTCCTCACCTGAGGAGAGGTTTTGCAAGGCATTAAAAAAAAGAATAAACGGCTGCCATCGGATGTTTCAATACTTTTTGAAAGCTTGGAAAAGAACAAAGAAAGAAGAGATAGTTGTTTGTACGAAGCAGCCCATGATGCACCTCCTGTCAGCAGTATGTCTAACGAACATGAAATGAGAAAGTGGATGTATGAATACTTTCCAGTGCTATTGTAAGGCCCTGCTGAATGATATCATGCTGTTAAGAGACGACAGATAAGGAAAGGCTCACATTGGTTTAGTTTAGATTGGAGTCTTTTTTAATTTCAAGCGATAACGCTTTTAATTCAAAATGGTTGATCAACATGTCCTCCTGTTTCACTGACATTGTGTTTCTGTATTGGACGATCTTCAGGAGAGCATTGAGATTTGTGTCGGTGTATCTTTTCACAGTAGTGTGAATAAATAAATCTGAAGCAGTCTTATTTCTCGGTGAGGACTCATGCCTCATTGTATCAGTAACATATCAAGTTATTTTGGACGGACTCGACGTGGCTTGCTTTGGTCTGAACCAGGGCTGAATCTATATCTGTTGTTTTCACTCATCGATTCCTTCTATCCAGCCGCCCTTCTTCTTTTAATGAATGATCCAGTCAGTTGAGAGCTGTCAGAGTGTGTGTGCTCTCAAGTGTCCTCTCCCGCTCCAGTTCCCTGCGCAGCCTTACAGTAGGGACGAGGAGCCCCATCAATATTTAACACGCATTCTAATTAAGCCCCGGCTGCACCCCTGGCGCCTGAGACGAGCGGATCGGTGAAACGAAAGGCGCCCCCACCCTCCGCTGCCTCCATGTCCCTATTGACTTTTCATCAACCTGAAATCAACAACAACAAACGGCGGCTCACTCGCCACATCAGGCTGCACGGTTACTCTAATGGAGGGTTCAAACGAGTGGCCTTCATTACCCTCCCGCACACCGTGGCCGTGTTGATGGATCACTGATGTAGGTTAGGCTATCCTCAGACAAAGAGGGAGCTAGACGTGATCTACGTGTGTGTGTGTGTGTGTGTGTGTATGTGTGTGTGTGTGTGTGTGTGTGTGTGTGTGTGTGTGTTTTGGCTCCCCTGTGATCATGTTTCGGCGCTGACGATGAGGAAAATGTTTCGCCCCCGTTTGATTGAAGTGGCCCAAAGAGACAGGCTAATAGAGCGCAGACAGTGAGTGAGTGTGTGTGTGTGTGTGTGTGTGTGTGTGTGTGTGTGTGTGTGTGTGTGTGTGTGTGTGTGTGTGTGTGTGTGTGTGTGTGTGTGTGTGTGTGTGTGTGTGTGTGTGTGTGTGTGTGTGTGTGATGGCAGCAGATCTGATTTGAGTTGACTGAGAGAAAGAGAGTGCATGCCAAACCCACAAAGAAGAAAGTAACCAAAGGAGGAAGCTGTTGGTGATAGAGATTGTTTTGGTAGAAGCCTATGAGAAAATGACCCTCGCCAAATGTATTACCTAAATAAAAATGCATACATTCTCGTAAAGTAAGTAAACAACAGGCGTTGCTATAGCAACACGTCATGTTTTCGCGCCAGATCAATTTCGCGAAGATCACTGCATGTTCTGTGAGGTGAATATTACCCGCTGGCGCTAATGGGTATAAACGGCCATTTGTTGAGCAATGTTTTCAATCTGACTTCATATCGACAATTAATAAGCTGTTATAAGACATGAGACAAACAGGGCGACTGTGACCGGTTGCTTGCCAAATAGTGAGCCCACATGTATCTGTACTGCTGAGCCTTATATTGGCTACCTAGCTTACTTCGTCTTCTTCACCAGCCAGCATCCTTGGTGTCTGTTGTTCACTGAGTTGATTCTCCCCCTTCCATCTTGATGTGTCTTGGCATCTCTTATAACCATGAATGAGTTATAACATTTATAACTGCCAAAAGGGAGCCTTGTTGTAAAGTGAGAAACATATCACCATCTATTGCAAAGCCTCTATTGCCGAAGCCGTCCGACTGAAGAAGGAGGCCTTCAGGGATTTGTTATCCCGGGGAACTCCCGAGGCAGTTGCAAGGTACCGACAGGCCCGAAGGGCAGCAGCCTCATCCGTGGCCGAGGCAAAGCAGCGGGTGTGGGAGAAGTTCGGAGAAGACATGGAGAAGGACTTTCGGGCGGCACCAAAGTTGTTCTGGAAAACTGTCCGACACCTCAGGAGGGGGAAGCAGGGAACCATCCAAGCTGTGTACAGTAAGGATGGGACGTTGTTGACCTCAACTGATGGAGTGTTGGGACGTTGGAAGGAACACTTTGAGGAACTCCTGAACCCGACAACTCCGCCCACTATTTAGAGGCAGAGCTGGAGTATGACGGGGGATCAACACCAATCTCCCGGTGGGAGGTCACTGAGGTCGTTAAACAACTCCACAGTGGCAAAGCCCCGGGGGTGGATGAGATCCGCCCGGAGATGCTGAAGGCTCTGCGTGTTGAGGGACTGTCATGGTTGACACGTCTCATCAACGTTGCGTGGAAGTCGGAAACAGTACCGAAGGAGTGGCAGACCGGGGTGGTGGTTCCCCTGTTCAAAAAGGGGTATCAGAGGGTGTGTGCCAATTACAGAGGCATCACACTACTCAGCCTGCCCGGGAACGTTTACTCTAAGGTAGCTCGAAAGGAGGGTCAGGCCGATTGTCGAACCTCAGATTGAGGAGGGACGTACCTCGGTTTGTAGGTCACGGTTCGGGACGTACCTCGGTTTGATTTTCCAGCTCAACTTTATCTGCGTTCGCCATTTCCTCAAATTACTGACTACATTTGAACGCAAATGACTCGGTCGCTCTATGACGTGTTGAACTCAATGAGAGCAAATTACTACAAGAAGTTGTTCACGTTTCGGTACACACGTGTACCGAACCGAAGGGCCCGTACCGAATAAATTTGTGTACCGTTACCAGTGTTGGGACGTAACGCGTTACAAAGTAACTAGTACTCTAACGCATTACTTTTTAAATTCAGTAACTCAGTTACCGTGACTACATGGTGCGTTACTCCGCTACTGCGTTAGTTTTTTTATATAGTCAACAGCCAGGCGAACAGAGATGAGAACTGTACTTAAGTACTTGAGTAAATGTACTTAGATACTTCCTGTGTCTCATGCGGAGACGCGCTGTGGGCGTGTTTGTGTTGTTTACTAACAAGACTGTCATGGCTGCGGCGGAGCTCAAGTCTAGTTTCTCCACCTGGAAATATTCTCACTATTTCACTTTTGTCGAGCTCAAAGAAAAGAACGTTTTAGTTAAATGTAAGTTGTGTCCTGGCGGGTCAAAGAGCCTATCTACTGCCCAAACCAGTCATTCACATCTCTCATCTGCAGAAACAACATGCTGGGACGAAGCTAGGAGCTGAGACCACAGAGACTCAGCCGACGCCACTCCACCTCCACCTGCACCTCCACCTCCACCTCCACCTGCACCTCCACCTCCACCTCCACCTGCACCTCCACCTGCACCTCCACCTCCACCTCCACCTGCACCTCAGCAACAGCGGCTGGATTTTAACCGAGGGACTGCTAGCCAGGAAAAGTCGATGAAGCCATTGCACGGTATGTTGTAGAACACATGCAGGCTGTTGCTCCAGTGGAGTCACCCGCTTTCAGGGAGCTAGTTAGCATGATAGCATGTCCGGGCGGCACACGGCATATGGGACGGAAAACTTTTTCCAACTACCTGGAGAAAGAATATGTAAAGCCAGCTAATATCGATGCTATCCAGATTGCATATAATGCATGTGAAGTTGATCAACAGATTGTATTATTCTCCAATGCAATAACAGAACTGACATGAAGGCTATAAGGGCATTAATGTAATGGGAGCTCTTTTTTAAGTAACTAAAATGTTACTTTTCTCAGTAACGCATTACTTTCTGGTGTAAGAAATCAGTAAAGTAACTGAGTTACTTTTAAATGAAGTAACTAGTAATGGTAACTAGTTACTGGTTTTCAGTAACTAGCACAACACTGACCGTTACACCCCTGCTTAGCATCGATTCTAATGATTCCATTCTACACGTTTTTGTATAAAGCTCAATTGATGGACTTGTTTCTCTTCTCTCTCAGATTTCCTTTCTGTTCCAAACTTCCTGACTGTTCCTTTAACCGGCTCCTTTCATCGCCCTCACTCTCTGTCGGATAAAAGTATTAATGTTTCCACCTGCTTGCTGTTGTTTTGATCGCCTGCGTGTGAGAGCCTGTGTGATCTAGACCTAGTTAAAAAGACTCTTCAAAGCGTTGTCAGTTAACAAGACGTGTGGGAGTTCACACTGAGGGGAGTTTCTTGAAAGGCGCTTTCCAAATCATTGCACGACATTTTCATATATCGCCCCCCCACTCACACATGCACACAGATCATGAAAGACATCTCTTCTCACACACACACACACACACACACACACACACGGGTCTGATTAAAGTACCGATGTTCTTGAAAGAGGTGTGCTCTGCGATTTGAACCCAGGAGAGACTCGATCTGACGCAGCGACACGCGTAGCACGTGCAGAGATGAAGGAGCGTGTGTGTGTGGGCTTGAGGAATAACTGAGGACATGTATCAGGATTCAACAAAAGGAAACCTCAGTCCCATTGACGTGAAAAACAATATATCTTAAAATAAAGATTTTATCTGTTGTGTTCAAAATTACAGGAAAGACAAACAAATTCTAAGTTTAACTATTTTTTAAAAGAGAGCGTTGCCCGTACATGTATGATTGGTCAAGACGAGCTGAAGAGATCCCGCGGTGTGGACTTGGTTCTCTTTGGTCGGTGCGCAGACTCAGAGTCTCTTGGCAACACCATCCTCCAATCAGCATCCGGCCGGCCTGTGGAAGCCCCTCCCTACTCGGTCGCCATCATACTCATTTCTTTTCGCTAGCGTTTCTAGTTCTAGTGGAAAGCCTTCATAAGGCTGCTTGCTAGCTGTGCGGGAGCGGAGCTGCATTAAAACTAAAATGGTCCTCCAGTTAGCGCCATCCTAAGGCCAAACAAAGTAAATACAAAGAAGTGTACATAATAGCATATGCATACATAGCCACAGGCACAGTTTACATTTACTTTGTAATACTTAAATAATTGTTAGCAACCTTTTTGAAATGTACTTGAGAATGTTCCTGAGTGATGTGGACCGGTGCAGAGCTCCAGCTGATCACGCTCTGGCTGCTCTCTGTCCCACGTCTGATTTAGATGTGTGAATACAAACCTTGCTTCTATCGTATGTCGTGTTTGATAGTTATGTTGAGCACACTGCGCTATAAACCTTTGTGATAATATATCTGCTGAGTGAGTCGCTGTAATATCTCTGACAAAATGCAATAACATATAAATTGACCTCTGTCTGACAGTTAACCATTTCAGTGTCTCCAGCGTCCCAGTGACTCTGGTCTGCAGGAGCTCTGAGTGCACATCGTGCTGCCTTATGCTGCGCTACTAGTAGTTTGTTTAAATCCTTTCAGCAGCACTCGACCATGTAACCAAACGATAATCAAGCTGCGACAGAACCAAAGCATCCACAACCTGTCTACTGACATCCATAGGCAAATACTTTACAGTCTTTTTACAAGTGACACACCCCTTCCCATTTGACATACAACACTATCAATGAGTTTAGACCAAGATCATTTATGATCCAGGGTTATCCCTAGCATGTTGTCTCCTTGACCTGTTCAATTCAATATGGTTTAAATGTAGTGGCTGAATGTTTGCAGAACAAAACCAACATCAACCAATGCTTGTTGTGAAGGGAGCTCTTCCTGACTGGCCCATGCACACGTCTGCGTTATGAAGGAAGTCTAGCCCTGCGCACGCCAAGCATCACGCTTCATGCAGTCTACCGTCCCTGATGTATTAGAGAGGGTCACGTTACAGCAGGTGGTGGGGAGGACTACTCATTTAACCCGTTGGTCCTGATGCATTGGAACCATGGTGGGATTATAGCAGGGGTGGGGAACCTCCGGCCTCCGGGCCGTATACGGCCCGCGAGACAATTTGGTACGGCCCTCGAGGTAATTTATAAACACACGCAAAAAAAAAAAAAAATGAAAGAAATCTAGACCGCAAAAAAATTAAACAAGCGAGTGCCTGTTTTTCCTGGCCAAGGTCAGGGTCCTTGAACACAACACGAGCCTAACGTGTCATCACGTGGTATATGTCTCGTCTGACAGCAGGGGTGCAGTTCTGACGGAGAGCACTAGAACGTCACTCCAGCACTTCAGAAATTGCAGTACCGATAAGTCCGTACACACGCCGCAGTTTCTGCGTGTCTGTGTCTTTAGTTGAGAGCCCGGTGGCGATCTGCTCATCTGTCACACTGATCAGACAGTCAATCACTGTGTTGTTATCATTAGCATCTGGTTAGCTAGCTATGCTAACGAATATAAGAAGCTTTGTCTACAACCAGTGAGGTAAAGGCACATCTTTATATGATCATTATAGTTATAAAAAAATAAGAGAATAAAGTAAACAGGTATAAAATACTATATGACAGTAAAACAAAGTTGTTATTAATAAACAAGAATACAGTTTGAAAGGAGAGTGATTTGTAAAATATCCATAAAGAAAAAGAAAATCTGCTTACAGTTCTGTTTCATCTGGGTGTTGAGAGATTATCCATAGAGCTCCTAATGTTGCTCTCAAAGTGCACCAGATTGATGCTTTCGACTTCAATATTTAAAAAACATCTTCCCAGGGAGCATGCCCCCGGACCCCCCTAGAGGAGGTTAGGTCCCCCCCCACTTAAATCATGTTCACATGCATAGGAAACTAAATACATTTGCACACATCTTGTGTCCATATCTTTCTGTGTTGCTGGTCATGCCACACCGTGCACGTGTATGCTTGCGCGAGTCATGGTGAGTCATCTGGATTCAGAGGTTGCTGTTTCTTTGCACAGCATGAAAGACAGGCCAAATGAGTGGGCTGTGATTTTAGTATTTTTAAGCAGAGGTCAATAATTTGTGCGGCCCTCGGAGGATGTTGAACAAATTGAAATGGCCCTTGAGAGGAAAAAGGTTCCCCACCCCTGGATTATAGGGTCTGCATTAGACGGTTATTCAGCAGGTCAAAGCAGGGCACTGTGTGAGGGGAAGGTCAGTCAGACATGTACTCCCTCTGAGAGTCCTAGCTCACAGATGTCTGAACACAGATGCATGATTCGGGGAGACGTCCACTTCCACAGGATATTCACACATTTCCAATACACATCCATTTAAAAAATGGCTTCTGAATGTCTAGAAAGTCTAATGTTTTAAGTTTCCTTCAGTTTCAAAGTAATACTACAATACCTGGATATCCATGGTTACGCTCAACTAGCTAATTCAGTACTCTCCATGTCTGTAACACACCGTGCATTACATGAGGCTAAAAACACCAGACAGAAAGACAAGTAGAAGCACACGTATCTCTTCATGGCAGAACTAACCGATCTACTAAAGGACTCGAGTCACAGCGAGTTTACAGAAGAGCAGCAGAGCCGTACATATTACTGGGGACAGGGGGCTCACCCCCCCTCCCCTAAAGACGTGCATCCAGCCCTGCGTGAGCGGTGCAGGGAAGAGTCCTGGGGAGGAGTTAGTATTACAGCAGCTGTCTGTGATTTTAGTTTGAGCAACAGACGTACAGGTGTTTCATGTTTCGCCCTTCGACATCAGTGACGTCAGTAAACACCCCATCGCTTTGACCTTCACTCTGAAATGAGACCACAAAACGTCTCCACGGCAACCACCAGCCGGCTTTAGCTAAGCGGTGTGTACACTGCTATGTATTTGATAGACTGGGAACATTACACATTTAGGTTTCTCAATAAGGTTTCGTACTTATTTTATTCTTATACAAATACTTCAACGGAAACAAACTTCACTTCCATTGAAACTGTGACGAAGGGAAGAGCTTCCGAAGTGAAGTCACTTACCGTGCGAACAGGCAGCAACCATTGGCTTTCCATTACGGATGTGTGTTACTCAATGTGCTCCGCCTGCTCCCAAGGCTCCTCTGAGCATGTTGAGTGAAGACCTGCTGCTGCAGCTTCCTCTGCACTCTGCAGAGCCACATAAAGTCCGCTTGAGTAGGCGGGATGGCCCTGCTGCCTCCAGAGAAACAAAGCGTGCTGACAGAGCGTGGTTTATGGGCTGGACTGGGAGAGAACAGCACAGCGTGTCCAGCCCACGTCATTAGCACTCACGTATTGATGTGTATGAAGTCCACTCCACCACGTGATGCCAGCTCAGGTGATGCCACGAAAGCAGCAAAGACACTCCGGGAATCCAATCATTGCCACGTGTTGTTACCTACCTACGGGGAACGGATCCCGCTCGTCCAGGTTTAGGTCCTAGCAGTGTTTCAAGTGAGTGCGTGTGTCTCTATGCTCGCAGGTGCTTCCAAGCTGTGTCTCGTATCACAGGAAGGGCCTGTTTCTCTGATCGATGTGGAAGGCAGATCACAGGCACAACCATTACAACAAAGCAGCCGGCGGCGATCTCAAGCGTCAGGCTCCCTTCAGCAGGGTCATCAATATGAAGGAAACATCACAGGTAAAAGCCACATGAGATGTATATAAGTGAAGTCCTTGAGAGCCAGTGTTGGGACTAACGCGTTATCTTTGGCAGTAACTAGTACTCTAACGCATTACTTTTTAAATTCAGTAACTCAGTTACCGTGACTACATGGTCCGTTACTGCGTTAGTTTTTTTATATAGTCAACAGCCAGGCGAACAGAGATGAGAACTGTACTTAAGTACTTGAGTAAATGTACTTAGATACTTCCTGTGTCACATGCGGAGACGCGCTGTGGGCGTGTTTTACTAACAAGACTGTCATGGCGGCGGCGGAGCTCAAGTCTAGTTTCTCCACCTGGAGATATTCTCACTATTTCACTTTTGTCGAGCACAAAGAAAAGAACGTTTTAGTTAAATGTAAGTTGTGTCCTGGCGGGTCAAAGAGCCTATCTACTGCCCAAACCAGTCATTCACATCTCTCATCTGCAGAAACAACATGCTGGGACGAAGCTAGGAGCTGAGACCACAGAGACTCAGCCGACGCCACTCCACCTCCACCTGCACCTAAGCAACAGCGGCTGGATTTTAAACCGAGGGACTGCTAGCCAGGGAAAGTGGATAAAGCCATTGCACGGTATGTTGTAGAACACATGCAGGCTGTTGCTCCAGTGGAGTCACCCGCTCTCAGGGAGCTAGTTAGCATGATAGCATGTCCGGGCGGCACACGGCATATGGGACGGAACACTTTTTCCAGCTACCTGGAGAAAGAATATACAAACATGTAAAGCCAGCTAATATCGATGCTATCCAGATTGCATATAGTGCATGTCAAGTTGATCAACAGATTGTATTATTCTCCAATGCAATAACAGAACTGAATGAAGGCTCTAAGGGCATTAATGTAATGGGAGCCCTTTTTTAAAGTAACTAAAACGTTACTTTTCACAGTAACGCATTACTTTCTGGTGTAAGTAATCAGCAAAGTAACTGAGTTACTTTTGAAATGAAGTAACTAGTAATGGTAACTAGTTACTGGTTTTCAGTAACTAGCACAACACTGGTGAGAGAGAATGAATAAACAACACACGTAAGACATGTGTAAGCAAAAGGAGAAGTCGTGAATGTCCTGGTGCTGAACAGGTTGGACAGAGACGGTGTGATGAGCCTTCATGTTTAGAGCACATCATCATTAGCACGTGCTAACGTGCTAACATGCTAACATGCTAACATGCCGATCGCTTCAAACATGACCTCTACATTAGCGTGGCTGCACTTGGACTGTTTTGACCGCACCAATCCATACCAGGTTATATCCAAACAGGTACAATACTGACACGTATACTTGAGTGTTGAAAACCCGGTGAACTCATAAGGCCTCTGGAATAGAAGATGTGCTTGAACATGTGTAGCACCACATCCACATAATGCCTCTGAGCCACCTGACAACGAGAAGTGAGAGAGAGGGGTTAGGAAAGAAAGAGGACAGCACAAAGAGAGTATCACCGTGTCCCTCCGGCGGTGCGCTGACTGAGCCCAGAGTCATGCTTCCACTGAGAAACAGCTGTGCTGAGAACACTTCTGAGGAGAAGCCGCTGCCTCGCTGAAATCTCCCGGCAGTGTCCAGATTGGGTAATTGTCCAATTAACAGCCAACTAATGGCCTCTCCCAGTCCGCCTCCCCCTCCCTCTCTCTCTCCCTCTCCCCCTCCCTCTCCCTCTCCCTCTCCCAGTCCCCCTCTCCCTCTCCCTCTCCCAGTCTCCCTCTCCCTCTCTCTCCCTCCCTCTCCCCCTCTCCCCCTCCGCCTCTCCCTCTCTCCAGTAGCTGCTACTATGCATTCCTCCGAGGCAAAAGCCACTCTCTGCCAACTGAAACGTGTGGCCTGGCAGTAAAAGGGAAAAGCATTCAATCATCCTTAAGACATGTTAATGATCGTTATTGCCGGAGACAGTAGAAGGACAGGTCCATACAACATGCAGAGGACCGTGTGCACTTGGGTAATGGCTGCAGACAGAGCTGTCCGAAGGCTTTCATTACACGTCACAACAAAGAAGTGTGGATATTAAAAGAAGGAAGGACGGCTTGTAAGATACCCTGAGATGTGTTTGGGTGACAAGAAAGTGTCTCCAAGAACTGGGTTTCAGATGCATAACGAAGCGACGGCACGTGGACACACACGAGACACGAGGGACAAGAACGGTTCTGTCCGCACCCTGCTGTTTCACGACTTCGGGTTTAACGGTTTGATATTAACAATTTAACGACTTTAGGGATTTAGCTCCGTGACAAGCTGTGATAGGGTTTGCAACACTCTGCAAGCCTCAGCCTTTTATACGGCCAAGCATGCTGTCAGACAAAGGAGACGAGCAAGTGAGCATGACTGGACACAGAGAGGCTCGCTGACCCCTTCAGAAAGTCTCAGAGCCGTGACGTCCTGAACGGCAGACGGAAAGTGCTTTCACTTCTTCTTTTGGGTGTATTATATTTGCTCTTAGTAGTGTGTAGGATTTATGAGCATAAATGGAATATACATTTCTCGTTAGTGTGTCAAACACGTCCAACTGAGAATTCTTTATTAGAACTCAAAGAGGTCCAGTCACACATCACAATGTCTAACGTGTGATGTGATATATATATATATATATATATGATGAAGGTTTTTTATAGGCTGACGTGGAAGTAAGCGTCACAGGCCTCCCTCGACATAAGCAATGGGATGTCTCTATTGGATGTCGGATGGTCGGTCGGTCTGCCGTATCCGATCGCCCTCTGAGGCAGACTACCCAGACTCATGAACACTGACAGGGCCCTCAGGACCGTCTGCTCGTTAGCGCTGAACACCAACGCTGCATTCGCTCCTTGCTAGCAGCAGGGCTGTGCTCTTGAGGTGAGGCCAGGTTACTTTCCTCTCCCGCTAGTGTTATGCTGTGTTCGTTATTCTCGCGTCCAGGTAAGAAGCTTAAAAAGGAGACTAAATGGAGTCACTGAGAAGGTTCAAAATTGATACTTTAATTAAAAGCGCGGTAATGTTACAAACAGGATATTGTTCAGTCAGGAGAGAAAGGCTGCAGCTTCCTCTCCCTTGGTGGCCGTGCAGAAGAGCTTACAAGCCTTCGTCCTTCCCGCGTGCTGGCTGTTCGCTCCTCCTCTCTGGGAGCTGTAGTGACGTAGGGGACTTCCCCCCTCGTTCGTGTCCGATATCGCGTTAAACAGAGGATTTCCACATTTTACATTCATTGCTTACTTCCACATGCCTTTTCTCCTCCCTATCTCTTTCATAACTTTATATGTAACACATGTTAACGGCGTCAATAGCCACTTTAATGATACTAATGGGCGGTAGTCCCGGATGTCGTCATGAAGGATTTTCAGAATAAAAGCTTGGTATTGAGAACTTCCGGGTTTTTCCAGAATAAAATAGCATTTAAACTGACGGTATGTTTAAGGTACATTATGCCATAAAACATTGATTTTAATTTCTAACACTAGCTTATAGTTTACACCACTTGGCACAGCTGTCGTCTGATTGGTTGTGCGTATACGGCCAGCGGCAATCGAGGTCAAGTTGTAATAATGTAGGTATTTAGTTATTACAAGCAAACTTGTAGTTAAGGCCTGACGAATGGCAGCAAGACACCAAAGACATGTTCCTCTGGGGACCATGAATCTCAGATGCCATCACAGGAACTTGTTGTTCTGCCCATGCCCTCTATTGTTCATGAAATGGAGGATTAGTTGAATAAGTAACTGCAATGGCAAAAAACATGACATTGTTATAGTGCCTTGGGAGCCAAGCTCACGGCACAACACTGCACACGCATCTTTTGTTTGTCTTGTCCATTGGAAGTGAAACCCTGACGCCTAAAAAACTACTGACACGTTCTTTCTCCCTCTTTACTTGCCCCCTCTCCCGCTGCCCCCCCCCCCCCTCCTGCCCCCCCCCCCCTCAGAGGCACACACAGGCATTCATGCAGCGTGTTAGTCAGTGTTTCTGCGGCGAGAAACCTCCCTCACTATTAAAGAGACACAAAGGTACAGAGATACGTGTGTGTGTGTGTGTGTGTGTGTGTGTGTGTGTGTGTGTGTGTGTGTGTGTGTGTGTGTGTGTGTGTGTGTGTGTGTGTGTGTGTGTGTGTGTGTGTGTGTGTGTGTGTGTGTGTGTGTGTGTGTGTGTGTGTGTGTGTGTCCCATTCAGCCACTGAGAAGAAGGACGAGTATGTGTGTAGGAGAGCTGGTGAGTGGGAGAGACATGTCGGCTCCCTGGACACACCGCTCCCCAGACCCTGCTCCAATCACCAGCCTGGAACGCCAAAGCATCCACAGGGTTAATGAATCACGGTAACATTCAGAATAGAATAAAGGGCTGTTGCTTAGTCTGCTAAGCCCACATGCAGCTGTCAAGACGCCTCGTGGAAATGAAGTTTGCATCACGTCAGGTTCACTTTCTGGTATAAAGTTCACATTAACAAATTGCGTTCCCATACATGAATCTACATTCCCAATGTTCGCTTTGAGTGAAACGGGTTTGGTCCACGATCACATTTTAAAGCGTGTTCGTGCAACGCTGTAAACTAGGGGTGTAACGGTATCCGTATTCGTCCCGCGCCGGCACGCGCAGTCACACGCCGAATACGTCTTTTTCTACGAGTGGGAGAAAAGTCTGTCCTTCAGGGCGGTATCCATTACACTATTTATAATCCAGGGGGCGGCATTGCGCCTAATAGCTGTTTGCCAGCCGCCCTGAGACAACAAATGAAGAACAAGAAGAAAACACAACGAACAAAATACAAGAAGAAGAAAAGTCAGTATGGCGAGTTCAGATCTCACACAGGAGCTGGAACCCACCCTCAGGAAGTGCGCCGGACTCTGATGAAAATATTCGTGGTGGCCGAACGGCGGTACTACACTTCCGTTTGGTTGCCAGGCCCGGAAAGACTTTTTCCCTTTGACTTACAGAAAGAGCGGTCTGTAACTCGTTGGATAATTTAAACTGAATAAACTACCCAGTATGAACACTTGTATAGCCCTTATTAAAACATTCGTTCCTCAAGTTGTAAAATGTGCTAATAACGTTATTCTGAGAGTTATTTCCCTCTGCATTATGAACGCTCATCTAACCCACGGGACCGCGCCGCCCGGCACGTTCATGTTACGTGTTCAGCATGGTGCCGACCAATCAGAGCACACTGTGCTCACAGGGAGGGGGGGGGCTGGAGCTATTGGAGCTACAACGAGCCGTTAAAGGCAGAGAGTGAAATGCAGTGAATACACGTAGTTTACAGAGATGCTGTGAGAAACCAATGTGAGTTGCGTTTGTCTTTACCCATGATGCACCATAACAACGGACCCATATCGTCTTACTGCCACGGAGCTGTAATGATGGATATATTGCACATGTTTGCTGTAATTCATCATCATACTACATGGCTGTGTGATTACATCTGTACCGTAAATGTTGTATTAAATAAAGTTAATATTACTCATTATTATAAGTATATATATATATATTAGAGCCGGGACTCGATTAAAAAAAGTAATCTAATTAATTAGAGGCTTTGTAATTAATTAATCGAAAATAATCGCATTTTTAATCAAATATCCATATCTGACCTGAGAACAGGGAGAAGCAGTTTCCACATGGATGTTACTCCAGGTGGTCTACAGTGGAGTGCAGTCCAGTGAGCCAGGGAGCTGGTTATCCTCTCAGACGTGGACTCACTCATCCTGGCCCTGAAACCAGTCGTCTGGTTGAGTGTGGGTTGGGTCAGGGTGTGGTTCCTTGCACTCGGAGTCGGGCTAACGTCCACGCTAGCTGCTACATGCTAGCTGCTACATGCTAGCTGCTACATGCTTTGCATCTAGGTGATGCTTTAGGCTTGATGAGCTGCGGCTCTTATCGACGCTTCCATCCGTCCGTTCTTTAAAACAAAACGTCCCATCCACGGGGCGACCAAAGCGTCTCATCAGCTTGTTCGTTCATGTTTGACTATTGTTCACCGTGGTTTGTTGTTGTTTGAAGTCCCATGCTGAAGTCATGAACGTTAGTTGGTGCTCCAGTGTAATCGGTACGCCTGAAACTCATCCAGTGAGAAACGTTCCGCTGTGCAAAAATAAGTGCGATTAAAGTGCGATTAAAATGCGTTCATTTTTTAACGCGTTAATGTTTGTGTAATTAATTAATCTTAATTAACGCGTTCAAGTCCCGGCCCTAATATATATATATATATATACACAGTGCAATCGAGGTGAGGCCCCCCCCACGAGGTGAGGGCTCCCCCCGCGAGGTGAGGCCCCCCCCGCGAGGTGAGGCCCCCCGCGACGTGAGGCCCCCCCCGCGACGTGAGGCCCCCCCCACGAGGTGAGGCCCCCCCCGCGAGGTGAGGCCCCCCCCCGCGAGGTGAGGCCCCCCCCGCGAGGTGAGGCCCCCCAGTCTGCGTGGTCTGCCTGTAGGGAGGCGCGGCCCTGCATAAGCTGATGAGTGATCAAGGGATGCAGAGGATTGATGGTACTTAGGAAAGCCTAATAAAGAGATCGTGGACCTCCAGGCTCGGCAGGGAGAGAAGTACTGTCCAGACCCCATGCTGTGCTAATGGACCCGTTCTACTACCAAATACAATATGGCACATTTACCCGTCTAGTAAAACACCAATGAGATCCACTTCACTGAGCAGCCTGCAAGGAGTCAGAGACAGACACACATTACTGTGAAGCTCCGTCAACGGGTAAAGTGGGAACACAATGATTACAGTCTCAGTGGAACGCTCACTCTGGTTTCTTTCAAGCAGGAGCTTCAAAAAGAAATCCTTTTTCTTCAATCTAGAATCTACAACTTTGGTCCAGAATGAAATGCCTCCAACGCTTTCAAATAGATTGCTAATGTTGTACACACGTTTAAGCTTCATAGACAATGTGGCCTTCTGAGTGTGTGGTGCTGTGTGTGGTTTGGTTTTATCTGTTTAATAAAGTTAATTATTCAAAATGTAGAGTTCCTTATTGTTAAACTGAACGTGCACTACTGTTCAAAATAAATAACAACACACCTGGAATGATGCATTTGGGACTTTTATTTGCTTTTTCTTGTTGTCCCGAACCGTGAGTTCTGTGAGCCGTGACCCCGACTGTAAACTGAATAACAAGCCAACGAAAACCCAATAAAACTACTTAGTTTGGTTTAGAAAAAAGTCCATCTGTCTTCCTTTAGCTAACGTACGTCAAGATAAAAACAGCAACAGTGACTTTTGATCTGGTGCGGGAAGGAGAACAGCAGTTTCCTAGTGGATATTGTGTATCACTAACATCCAACACGAGTCCTCCAACCCCTCTGATACGTATTTTAAAATGTAATGTTTTACTGAAGTGGAACTACAGTTTTTGGTTTGCAAGCTTCATGTTTTCATCACAAAAATCATTCATTAGCAAAACAGCAACAAGAAAACATCCAGTTCTTCATATATTACCACATCCTGGGTCCTGTGTCCTGGGTCCTGGGTCCTGTGTCCTGGTCCTGGGTCCTGTGTCCTATGTCCTGTGTCCTATGTCCTGTGTCCTCTGTCCTCTGTCCTGGGTCCTGGGGAACCACAGCTGGAAACCAATGTGTTAGAAGTCACCAAAACAGTTAAACATTTCCATTTAGAAGTTACATGTATTAGATTTCGCTTTAACTTCCTTGGAAGGGCTTAACGAGCTTTATTAACTGTAACATTTCCAGCTGTACTGTCAGATATTGAACTTTAATGTTCAACGCCCCAAACTTTTAAAACACAGAATTATCTCAGAGCCTTTTGGATTTGTTAAGTTCCACTTTGATTCCTCATCACTCTTGTGTCCTTCCTCAGTGGAGGATGCACGCCTCCAGTTAAGGACACATGAGTGTTCAGGATGCTGCATCGACTTCCAATCGCACGAGGGCTAGCAGGGGCTTATCTCGTCCGTCTTTGATGAACCCTAAGCCAACAGCTTGTACCTCATGAAGCCACTCACACAAGTAGTCAGCGTGCGAGCAAGGCATTGCCAGTGTCAACCCGGAGTCAAGGAGTAGTGCTGGAGACCTTAAATCCTCTTTGAAGCTATAAGAAATATCAACATGCCGTTTGGGACGGTTTAACAAAAGAGGGTTTTAAAATGAATAAGGAAGAAAATAAAATATAGGTACATTGTTTTTGTTTCACACCTACACAGCTTGGCGGTCAAACGTCACCGTGTGTGGACATGTTCAAGAACCCAGCAGGGCGTTCTGCTTCCCAGCTGGAGCAACGTGGAAGAGGAACTTCAGGAAAGTCTAAGTCATTGTTCTGTTGGTCATGTGTTTGTGCAGCTCCGTGCTCTGCCAGCAGAAGATCCTTGAACACGTCACAGCATCCCTTCACCTCGTCGCCACCAGGGTCCCTGCCTCTCATATTCCAACACCCCTTAAACGACATGTCACGATGTGGGTTAGTAACCTTCGACCATTTACTTTCATAACTTGAAAAGTATTTGTAAAGTCAAACTGAAGTCTCTGCTGATTGAATTCAATTTATTTCCCTCCATTTCTGACTTCTCTTCGTTACTTGAATGAAAGCTGCATCCTTCAAAGCACTTTGACTTGCCGTGTGCTGAAAGGTGCTCCACGCCTTCACACCATCTCAAGGTGAAACACTAAGTCATTGAAGGTGAATAAAGAAATACCAAGAAATGCAATGATCAGGGAATATACCAAAGATAACAAGCAAAGTGACTCCAGGAACTCATGCTTACGTTACCATGGTTACCATTGCTGGTTGCATAAAGCCAGGCCACTGAAAGCAGTTTTTTTCATTTTGAAAGGGTTTGTTTGGACAAAAGCATTTCTTCCTTTCACGTCGTCTCTTCCTGAATGTGTAGCAGTGCAACTTACACGATCTTGATTATAACATTTGATTGGAATCGTACAGAAACGTCCTTTTTGTATGTTTGTAATGCAGCGGGTGGTCTACCTCCATGGCCTCCCTTGAGAGCATACCATATATACACTGTTAAAGGACAGTCTGCACCACATCAGATGATTCTGTTTGTTTACTTGATCAAGACCAAACATTCTGCTCAAAATCTGTGCAACAAAACACAGAATACTACAAAGTGGTTTCACCATGTAATGTCTTTGTGAATCAGTGTTGACGGAGAACGAGACACTGACATTGAGAGCGCTTGAAACAGAAGAAAGGTGAAGCTGTATTCCACAAATAATCCTACAAGCAGACAATGGTATTTCCTTTTCACTTTAAAGGTTGTAAATATCCTTAAGTACTTCACCTTTAAGATACGCTTGTGATTCTTGGAGGTAATGAACGGCTGCAGCCACCTGAAGGCAGCCGGACAGATGTGTGATACATCTGCAGCCTCCAAATGAAAGAGGGCCCAGCTCAGAGCCCTCACTCACGATGAGCCTCTGTATCATGCATCGTGTCAAAGGCTCTGACCAGCACTTGGTTTCCATTGGTAGCCTCTCTGCTATATGTATCCATGTTCTGAAATGAACCTCCTGATGCCGCCAGCTTCCATCCATCAGCCGGTGATAGCTGGAAACTTGAGAAAGATAACAATGCGTAGCTCCGGTGTTCAACTCACAGTGATATGTGGTGAGGTTTGCCAGATATGTCACTCAGACTCGGACAGGTACCAATTTCAATTAGCTAACACGCTGTTAAGCCAAGCTGTGTGTTTCTGTGGCCGAGGAACAAAGGACAAAGGACATTCTGTGCTTGTTTGAAGTGGGCAAGGATTTGACTGTACGCAGTGGCGCAGTGGGCTGTGCGTCATCAGATCAAGGGGGTGTTGGGGAACTCCACAGCGTCAGGCCGCTGAGTCACCTGAACTCCTGTGGGTGTTGTCCACAGGACATTGATATCAGTGTGTACTCGATGACTTGAGGTGTGAAGGTGGGCGGTGTGGCGCAGTGCGCTGTGCAATGATCACCCTGCGTCTGTGTCCTTGGACACTTCACCTGAACGTGCTCCTGTGGGTATTGTCCACAAGACCTCCGTGAGTCTGAGTCCCTCACCCTGTTCCAGTCCCGCCTCAAAACCCACCTCCTCAACTCTGTATCCATAAGCCCCCCCCCTCTCAACTCTGTATCCATAAGCCCCCCCCCTCTCAACTCTGTATCCATAAGCCCCCCCTCTCAACTCTGTATCCATAAGCCCCCCCCCTCTCAACTCTGTATCCATAAGCCCCCCCCCCTTCAACTCTGTATCCATAAGCCCCCCCCCTCTCAACTCTGTATCCATAAGCCCCCCCCCTCTCAACTCTGTATCCATAAGCCCCCCCCCCCCTCTCAACTCTGTATCCATAAGCCCCCCCCTCTCAACTCTGTATCCATAAGCCCCCCCCCCCCCCCCCCCTCTCAACTCTGTATCCATAAGCCCCCCCCCTCTCAACTCTGTATCCATAAGCCCCCCCCCCTCAACTCTGTATCCATAACCCGCCCCCCCCTCTCAACTCTGTATCCATAAGCCCCCCCCCCCCCACTCTCAACTCTGTATCCATAAGCCCCCCCACCTCTCAACTCTGTATCCATAAGCCCCCCCCCTCTCAACTCTGTATCCATAAGCCCCCCCCTCTCAACTCTGTATCCATAGCCCCCCCCCTCTCAACTCTGTATCCATAAGCCCCCCCCCTCTCAACTCTGTATCCATAAGCCCCCCCCCTCTCAACTCTGTATCCATAAGCCCCCCCCTCTCAACTCTGTATCCATAAGCCCCCCCCCTCTCAACTCTGTATCCATAAGCCCCCCCCCCTCAACTCTGTATCCATAAGCCCCCCCCCCCCTCAACTCTGTATCCATAAGCCCCCCCCCTCCAACTCTGTATCCATAAGCCCCCCCCTCTCAACTCTGTATCCATAAGCCCCCCCCCCCTCAACTCTGTATCCATAAGCCCCCCCCCCTCAACTCTGTATCCATAAGCCCCCCCCCCCTCTCAACTCTGTATCCATAAGCCCCCCCTCTCAACTCTGTATCCATAAGCCCCCCCCCTCTCAACTCTGTATCCATAAGCCCCCTAAGCCCCCCCCCTCTCAACTCTGTATCCATAAGCCCCCCCCCCCTCTCAACTCTGTATCCATAAGCCCCCCCTCTCAACTCTGTATCCATAAGCCCCCCCCCTCTCAACTCTGTATCCATAACCCCCGCCCCCCCCCCTCTCAACTCTGTATCCATAAGGCCCCCCCTCTCAACTCTGTATCCATAAGCCCCCCCCTCTTCAACTCTGTATCCATAAGCCCCCCCCCTCTCAACTCGTATCCATAAGCCCCCCCCCCCCTCTCAACTCTGTATCCATAAGGCCCCCCCTCTCAACTCTGTATCCATAAGCCCCCCACCTCTTCAACTCTGTATCCATAAGCCCCCCCCCCTCAACTCTGTATCCATAAGCCCCCCCCCTCTCAACTCTGTATCCATAAGGCCCCCCCTCTCACTCTGTATCCATAAGCCCCCCACCCTCTCAACTCTGTATCCATAAGCCCCCCCCTCTCAACTCTGTATCCATAAGCCCACCCCCCCCCCTCTCAACTCTGTATCCATAAGCCCCCCCCCCCCTCTCAACTCTGTATCCATAAGCCCCCCCCTCTCAACTCTGTATCCATAAGGCCCCCCCTCTCAACTCTGTATCCATAAGCCCCCCCCCTCAACTCTGTATCCATAAGCCCCCCCCCCCTCTCAACTCTGTATCCATAAGCCCCCCCCCCCTCCCCATAAGCCCCCCCCCTCTCAACTCTGTATCCATAAGCCCCCCCCCCTCAACTCTGTATCCATAAGCCCCCCCTCTCAAACTCCCATAAGCCCCCCCCCTCTCAACTCTGTATCCATAAGCCCCCCCCCTCTCAACTCTGTATCCATAAGCCCCCCCCTTCAACTCTGTATCCATAAGCCCCCCCCTCTCAACTCTGTATCCATAAGCCCCCCCCTCTCAACTCTGTATCCATAAGCCCCCCCCACCCCTCTCAACTCTGTATCCATAAGCCCCCCCTCTCAACTCTGTATCCATAAGCCCCCCCCTCCAACTCTGTATCCATAAGCCCCCCCTCTCAACTCTGTATCCATAAGCCCCCCCTCTCAACTCTGTATCCATAAGCCCCCCCCCCTCAACTCTGTATCCATAAGGCCCCCCCTCTCAACTCTGTATCCATAAGCCCCCCCCCTCTTCAACTCTGTATCCATAAGCCCCCCCCCTCTTCAACTCTGTATCCATAAGCCCCCCCCCCCTCTTCCAACTCTGTATCCATAAGCCCCCCCCCTCTTCAACTCTGTATCCATAAGCCCCCCCCCTCTTCAACTCTGTATCCATAAGCCCCCCCCTCTCAACTCTGTATCCATAAGCCCCCCCCTCTCAACTCTGTATCCATAAGCCCCCCCCCCTCTCAACTCTGTATCGATAAGCCCCCCCCCTCTCAACTCTGTATCGATAAGCCCCCCCCCTCTTCAACTCTGTATCCATAAGCCCCCACCTCTCAACTCTGTATCGATAAGCCCCCACCTCTTCAACTCTGTATCCATAAGCCCCCCACCTCTCAACTCTGTATCCATAAGCCCCCCCCCCCCTCTCAACCAACTTCCTCCTGACTGCTTTTCTGTTTCTTTGTTTCTTTTTGTTTTTGTCTTCTTTGTCGACCCTCCCTCCCAAATGTAAAGCGTTTTTGGGTTCAAGAAAAGCACTATAGAAATAACATTTATTATTATTATTATTATTATTATTTTATTACATGTTCATTACATGTGTGTATGATCTGTATGTGTAAAGCGCATTGATAATGTGTCAAGAGTCATTGATAAAGCGCTATAATAAATGTATAGCACCATTTAAGAGCGTTTCCTAAACCTCTGACCCAGGGCACCATTTAAGAGCGTTTCCTAAACCTCTGACCCAGGGCACCGTTTAAGAGCGTTTCCTAAACCTCTGACCCAGGGCACCGTTTAAGAGCGTTTCCTAAACCTCTGACCCAGGGCACCGTTTAAGAGCGTTTCCTAAACCTCTGACCCAGGGCACCGTTTAAGAGCGTTTCCTAAACCTCGGACCCAAGACACCATTTAAGAGCGTTCCTAAACCTCTGACCCAGTGCACCATTTAAGAGCGTTTCCTAAACCTCTGACTCAGGGCAGCATTTAAGAGCGTTTCCTAAACCTCTGACCCAGGGCACCATTTAAGAGCGTTTCCTAAACCTCTGACCCAGGGCACCATTTAAGAGCGTTTCCTAAACCTCTGACCCAGGGCACCATTTAAGAGCGTTTCCTAAACCTCTGACTCAGGGCACCATTTAAGAGCGTTTCCTAAACCTCTGACCCAGGGCACCATTTAAGAGTGTTTCCTAAACCTCTGACCCAGGGCACCATTTAAGAGCGTTTCCTAAACCTCTGACCCAGGGCACCATTTAAGAGCGTTTCCTAAACCTCTGACCCAGGGCACCATTTAAGAGCGTTTCCTAAACCTCTGACCCAGGGCACCATTTAAGAGCGTTTCCTAAACCTCTGACCCAGGGCACCATTTAAGAGCGTTTCCTAAACCTCTGACTCAGGGCACCATTTAAGAGCGTTTCCTAAACCTCTGACCCAGGGCACCATTTAAGAGTGTTTCCTAAACCTCTGACCCAGGGCACCATTTAAGAGCGTTTCCTAAACCTCTGACCCAGGGCACCATTTAAGAGCGTTTCCTAAACCTCTGACCCAGGGCACCATTTAAGAGCGTTTCCTAAACCTCGGACCCAGGGCACCATTTAGAGCTTCCTAAACCTCTGACCCAGGACACCATTTAAGAGCGTTTCCTAAACCTCTGACCCAGGGCACCATTTAAGAGCGTTTCCTAAACCTCTGACCCAGGGCACCATTTAAGAGCGTTTCCTAAACCTCTGACCCAGGGCACCATTTATGAGCGCTTCCTAAACCTCTGACCCAGGGCACCATTTAAGAGCGTTTCCTAAACCTCTGACCCAGGGCACCATTTAAGAGCGTTTCCTAAACCTCTGACCCAGGGCACCATTTAAGAGCGTTTCCTAAACCTCTGACCCAGGGCACCATTTAAGAGCGTTTCCTAAACCTCTGACCCAGGGCACCATTTAAGAGCGTTTCCTAAACCTCTGACCCAGGGACACCATTTAAGAGCGTTTCCTAAACCTCTGACCCAGGGCACCATTTAAGAGTGTTTCCTAAACCTCTGACCCAGGGCACCATTTAAGAGCGTTTCCTAAACTCTGACCCAGGGCACCATTTAAGAGCGTTTCCTAAACCTCTGACCCAGGGCACCATTTAAGAGCGTTTCCTAAGCCTCTGACCCAGGGCACCATTTAAGAGCGTTTCCTAAACCTCTGACCCAGGGCACCATTTATGAGCTTCCTAAACCTCTGACCCAGGACACCATTTAAGAGCGTTTCCAAACCTCTGACCCAGGGCACCATTTAGAGCGTTTCCTAAACCTCTGACCCAGGGCACCATTTAAGAGCGTTTCCTAAACCTCTGACCCAGGGCCATTTAAGAGCGTTTCCTAAACCTCTGACCCAGGGCACCATTTAAGAGTGTTTCCTAAACCTCTGACCAGGGCACCATTTAAGAGCGTTTCCTAAACCTCTGACCCAGGGCACCATTTAAGAGCGTTTCCTAAACCTCTGACCCAGGGCACCATTTAAGAGCGTTTCCTAACCTCTGACCCAGGGCACCATTTAAGAGCGTTTCCTAAACCTCTGACCCAGGGCACCATTTAAGAGCGTTTCCTAAGCCTCTGACCCAGGGCACCATTTAAGAGCGTTTCCTAAACCTCTGACCCAGGGCACCATTTATGAGCGCTTCCTAAACCTCTGACCCAGGACACCATTTAAGAGCGTTTCCTAAACCTCTGACCCAGGGCACCATTTAAGAGCGTTTCCTAAACCTCTGACCCAGGGCACCATTTAAGAGCGTTTCCCAAACCTCTGACCCATTTAAACAAAGCCTTGAACTGAATGGTGTTTTGGTTTGGGAGCCTGAATCTGGCATTGCAGATTGACCAACGTGGTCAGGTTATTATGGTATTGGGCGGAGTTAGCTACAGCTTTCCCCACTCTGCTATAGGCAGATCCCAATGAAGGCCCATTGGACTGTCCTTAAACACGTGTGATGTCATCCCTTAAGGCAGAGGTTCCCAACCTGGGGGCGCCAGGCCTCAGATGATTCGAGGCCAAATATCATATTTAGACTTCTTTTTACATATAATTGTAACTCAATACATGATTGTCGATAAAAGCCTTGTCTCTACATTACAATAACATATAACAAATAATTGACTAATTAATTTTAATAAAAATTCAAGTTAGTATTAAAGGCATAAAAAGACAGAAATGTTTCTTCTGCCCGTAAAGCGTCCAAATCAGGCTTGTCTGGATCAGCACATGTTTAAAACACAGTCGTTGTCCACGCCGGCTTCAGTTGGATTATTGTCAGTTGCTCCGATCAGATCGTCTCCTCCATTTTGATTATTCACGACTTTTGAATCCACATAAACACATCGGCAAAATCCGGCTCACTTTGAGCACGTGTTTTAAACAGTTTAATCCCTTTGTGAATTGTTTCCACTTCCGCCATCCTTTAGTTTCTTCATGCAGCGGAATCCAGATGAATTAATCCTGAGTCCAATAACCATCAAAGTCTCTCCAATAGCGCTCCTTGATTACGCTTTCATCTCCTTTAACAACAACACATTCATCCAGTTTGTGACCGTAGCTGTAGCATTTTGAGACTTTTGAACTGTAATTACCGCTGTTGCCCCCCCCCGTGAGTGTGTGTGTGTGGGGGGGGGGGTCTTGGGAAAAATGTTTGGGATCCCCTGCCTTAAGGGGTTAGCCCCGGAAAAAAATTAAGAGACTACTCCAAACACTTACATCTCAATCTCTTCAGGTATGGCAGCCATTCCATTCCAACGGCTGTTGAATTCCAACACAGAGAAATGTTGTCAGTAGTTTATCGAATCAAATCAAATAAATGTTCACTTTACTGAACTGGTACACAAAACCGTCTGAAACAGAATGTTCACTTTCTAGCCCAAACAGCTTGGCTTCCAAAGAGGGATTCCTTTGGCTCACCAGCCTCATTCGTTGGCACGTGTTCTAATAGCGTGTTAGCTAATTGAATTGGTACCTAGCTGGTAGTTCCTGTCATCCAGGCATCCAAACACGTGCATTCGGCATTCAGCTCTTTTCCGTCTCCATCTGGAGTGATCTTGCTCAATATCTGAATGTTATGGGATTCAACCAAACGTCCCCTTGGAGGGAAACTAACGTGTGCCTTCTCTTGACTGCTGATACATGTCTGGGGTCATGTGTCGACCGAAGAAGCATGGGTTGTTGGTCGTCGTGGCCCTTTGAACCCAGCCAGTTTAACTTTGTGATGTTCTTTCTAACGAAAGGCAGTTACAGTCATCCTTGTGCACTGGATCGGACACTAATAATAATTGAGCTGAATAAAAGGCCACTGGTTCAGTTTTACAAGCATGAGCAATCACCAATGAAACGCCTCTGATTTGGAACAATTCTTTGCCTGTTATGCGTCTCATAGGATGCACACGGGGTTCAGAACGCATTCTCTTATTTAAATGTCATCTTGTTTATTTCCCCAAAACCACTCTGACTGACATTCTAATCCCCCGGCTCCTGACTAGTCCTGGCTGTCTCATTGTAAAGACTATAGTGACTCTTCATCCCAGTGTAGACACATCATATCTGAATCATGCTTTCTGATGTGATTGGATTTCTCTTCATGGCCCCTGGGCTGAGTGATTTGGTTTCCAATGAAGGGTTGCGTATTGTAACCCTAGTCATATAAGCACAGGCGTAGCCCTCTACTACTCTCTATCATTGCTATGCGGGCATTCACCTACTGAGTTGCATAAACGTAGCCGGCCAATCACGGCGAGCCTACCTGAATGCACGCGCAGGCCCCACAGTATATAAGGCGGGCTACGCCTCCCGACTGTCATCCTACCACCCTCTTCAGCGAGTGCATAGGACAGACCGGCCCCCAGGTAGAGGGCTCCGCCTGTGCTTATATAACTAGGGTTACAATACATAACCCCCGTTCTATTCTCACACAGGCTCCGCCCTCTACCGGACTCTATGGGTACAGTGGGTGGAGCCCTGATGTATAAACGCCCTGTCGTCCAGCAACATCGACCCATCACAAACATCGACCCATCACACTGCCCCTGACCGACCTTTGGTTAACATCCACCGCACCCCCACTTCCTCCCATCCGGTTAGCATGATAGAGAGTAGTACCCATAGAGTCCCAGTAGAGGGCGAGCCTGTGTGATATATGACTAGGGTTACAATACATAAACATTAGGGCGTTTGGCGCAGTGAGCGTTGGTCATCAGATCAAGGGGCTTTGGTGAACTCCAGTTCGAATCCCGCCTCGGCCGCCACTGCGTCCAGGCCGTTGTGTCCTTGGGCAAGACACTTTAACCCCGCATTTGCTCCTGTGCAGTAATGACTCTTACATGTCTAATATGTGTAATGTGTACTTGTGCTTTGAGCACCTGTAAAAGCGCTCTAATAAAAAAAAATGTAATGCATTATATTATTATTATTATTATTATTATAACCCCCCGTTCTATCTCACACAGGCTCCGCCCTCTACTGCCCTGATGTATAAACACCCTGTCGTCCAACAACATCGACCCACCACAACATCGACCCATCACACTGCCCCTGACCGGCCTTTGGTTAACATCCACCGCACGCCCACTTCCTCCCATCCGGTTAGCATGATAGAGAGCAGTACCCATAGAGTCCAGTAGAGGGCGGAGCCTGTGTGATATATAACGATTGCATGGGTTGTGAAGCATTGCTGGTGGCGACTCTTGGGCAATGCCCCTCCAACCCTTCATATCTCTGCATTCCCTTTTCCCATCATGCTCTTCCTCCCCTCTCATGTTCCCTCTTCCTTTTACATCCATCTTTCATCACTCATTTCCGTTCCAATCTACCGCTATCCATCATCTGATGTGGAGGTTTTCGACAGGGCTGATTTATGCTCTTTCCCTCTCTGTTCCCTGACCGGCTATTGAAGTCCTTCTTTAACGTCGTTTTTCCTTTTCTTACTTTGCTTTTTTTTGCTATTTTCAATCTCTTTTTCTTTTCTGTGACACCTGTGGCTTGTTGAATGTAATCGTCACCACCGATCAGTCCCCCTGAAGCAGGCTGCAACCTTTTGGACCAATTAGCCATTTTGCCTCCTTTTCCACACATTGTTTTTTGTCTGGAGCCGCAAAAACATATTTGATAGCTTATAAAGTTGTATATATTGTTATATCAAAGACAAAAACTACAGTTGTTTTGCATTTATTACATGATAGAAAAACTGTTAACATCTAAGAGACAAAGAACTCTTATAAGGAGAATATAAAAATACACAGGCCTACTTCAAAATAAATCAACACAGCGCTTTGAGTCCTCTGCACATTGGAAGGAAATGAATATTAATTAAAATGGGCCCACTTTGAAATAAACCAAACACACAGCTGCACCCTAGAAAGAGTTAACGGATTGAATGATGCCTGAAGGTCGTCAGCTCGCTTCCTCTCCGTGTTGTTGCTCGATACGTAAAGGCTGCGGCACCGTTGACAACTTCTCTCCACATATCAAGACATCCCGGTGAGCCAGCATCGCTCGCTGTGAAAGCAGATAATCGCATATTTGAGTTGACCTAATTAAAACCGTTTATTTATGTGTCACACCTCAAACTACGAAACATTTTCAACCGTTTAACAAAATATAAATAGTCCTACAAATACTTTTATTTCCTTCTTATTCTTGTCTAAGCTCAAGGAGCCAGAGCAGAGGGCTGAAAGGGCCGCGGGCTGCCGACCCCTGACCTCGTGCATATCATCTGTTATTTTGATTATTTACCTTCCTTTTCTGAAAGCCTCCTATTCTGTACCTTTTCTTCGTTGTCCACAGCAACACAAAGACAGAGGCCCACGAAACAGCAAACAACCTCGATGTCAATAGAAGTGATGCACAGGTCATTTCCACCGAAGGCCGGCGTGCTTTAACAAGTGTCCATTCTGTCTCCCTTTGTTCATGTGCCGCTTTATACCGTATGTGTTTAGTATTGCTGCGGTTGGTGCTGTTCTGTGGCCTCGAGGCATCCACAACACGAGAGCTATTGGCAATGAACCAGGCTCAGACCTGAACAGGATCAAGTGTTTACTGAGGGCGCCAGGAACAGACTGCCATCGCCCTTTCAGATGTGTTTAATAGAAACGGGCCGTGGCTTGGATATGCAGAGTTTAATATGATAAACTGGTAATGCCTCTTTGTGCTGGAGTCCAGATGATACACCATACGATTAAAGTAATCAATAAGCCAGAGCCGAACACATATGCTTTCAGTCGTGATAACAGAAAGCCACATTGAATACAGTCACAACCTTTTGAATGATTGCAAAAATCCAACCACAGTGAAAAATCAGTATTTTACCAAGGACTTGATATCGACTGATTTTACAACACGTGGCTTATATTTGGAAAAAGGCCTCAATTGTTGAAGTGCTTGTCAGATCAACAATCTGAAATCCCCTGTCCCAAAACAATCAAGGGACTGTATTTCATTCATGTCCGTTGCTATGCTAGGTTGCTATGACTGTGGGTGCTGCTGCGTGTCTTGGCTTCCTGTGGACAGCAGCAACTTGCAATTACTTACAACATTCACATTGAATTTAAAGTATCGATACGAGGATATCTTTTTTGAAGACAGCCCATTATATCGAACGTCCACACCGGACAGATCTGATTAGGTGAAATCTCCTTGTCCCGGATATCCTCAGCAATATGTCTCTGAGAAAACTCTGTCCTCGGCTCAATGAATTGTTTCAAGCCTAAACACACGTGTCTTGGCACTAAAGGTGGTGTGACGCAGGCCCTCCATATGGATGGATCACTAAGTGAACAAAGTGTCAGGACATCTACAAAATATAATTCAAAGAGACACGTACCACCAAGGAAGAGGCTCAGGATGACATAAAAGAAACATAAAAGGCACTCAAGAAGACCATAAAGAAAACGAATACAAATAAATTCCCAAAAAGCTGCAACGAGAGTTACGGCTGTAACTACGGTCGATGAGTCCCGGATGACGGTGCTTTAGCACTGCATATGTCCATCGCGCGCATAGAGCTCGAGTACCAATAACAACAAAGTCACCTGTGACGCACGTGACACCGGCTACTTCAGCCGGTGTCGTCAGAGGATCTGTTCCCAGAATCTTCTCGCGAGCACACAATAATTCTGAGTGACAGGGAACTCTGGCGGTCATCCGGCACTCATAGACCGTAGTTACAGCCGTAAACTATCGTTCTATTTGGTCCCTACTGACCGCC
This sequence comes from Chaenocephalus aceratus, assembly GCA_023974075.1. Lineage (NCBI taxonomy): Eukaryota > Metazoa > Chordata > Actinopteri > Perciformes > Channichthyidae > Chaenocephalus > Chaenocephalus aceratus. The sequence goes on along the minus strand of JAMFTG010000433.1, from coordinate 38,831 downwards.
AGAGGCGGTGCTTTAGCACTGGATGACTTATACCAACCATGTCATGAAGAATCCAAGCCCTTGCTCACCGCTGGAAGCAGCGGAGCTCGCAAAAGGACCACGCCCAACGGATGGGGAGTGGCGACATTAACCCGATAACACCTGGAGAAGGTGCCAGAAGACGCCCACGACCAGCAGAGTGGGAGAGCGCCCTGGTGTCTCTCCAGCACGCATGGAGCTCCCTCAGGTGCTGCTCTGAAGGAGGAACAGTGACAGGGTGCCTGAAGAAGACATGTCCAGAAGACATGTCCAGTCCTCTGGCCGTCAGTAGGGACCAAATAGAACAGAAATTAAAGCCAAATGACGAAATGAAGAAAAAGGGCAAAACAGCAACAAAGAAAATGGCAGTTCACTAAAAAGAGACACAACATGACTTAAGGGACCAAACACACTACAAAGGCATTCATCACAACAACAAAGAAATGGACTAACACACAAATAACTACAAAATAAAATGTCTACAAAGACCCAAACATGACTAGAAAAGAGACCAAAAGAACTGCAGGGGGAACGCAGACAACGAGTACAAAGGGCTGCAAATAGACACAACGATACGACGGAAAGGGTCAACACAACACAAAGAACCACAAGGCAACAACAAAGACCCACATGAACAACGTCTGTTTGTCCTGATCCTTGAGGGGGGGGTCTGTGCCCAGGGGCCCGCTGTCAGATGTTCTGCCCATGGACGCGTCTGATGGGTGGACACACCCAGGGCCAGCATGCCCTCCCTATTATGTTACTAATCCAGACGGAAGAGGAACAGAACGCGAATGAGATATCACGGTTTTTAGGCTTTGGGATTTCTGGTATGAACTTTCGAGAGAATAAAATCACTCACGCAAGAATTCATTATTTTAATTCCTGACACAAACCACTGCATGCGTTCCACGTGTAATGTCTTCATCAAAGCAGAACCTGTGAACACCAGCTGATGTCTCTCCCTTTCCATTGCTGCTAAATCTGAAATTCCAAGCAGTTTTCAGTTGAACTATATTTTCAGTTTAAAGTATGAACTCCATAAGAGCATATCAATCATCATTGCACGTTCAAACATTATGTGAACTACCTTCCAGTCAGTCAGGGATGTACATTACCGAGCCTGAAACATCTGTTGGTAGAACATTGTAGGAACCATTAACAACCAGCACGGTTCCTGAAACGTCATGCTCTCAATCAAAGCTTCAGCATTTCTAACATTAGTGTCATCGAAAAAGTTAAGCCCAAGAATAATTCTGGAGGCGTCACGAGCTCAAGAAGCTGCAGTTTTCAAATTGGATTTATGACCGTAAAAATGGCAGCTCAGAGGAATGTTGAGTTATGGGTGACCATATGTCGTACCGGGCCCCGTCTGTGGGGAGGAGCATTTGGTAAATGTTGAGACACTCAGGGAGAGAAGTAGGAAAGGAGGGAGGACGGGAGCAGTTGGGTTAGTCTGGTACATTTGCTACACCCTACATATATAAAAGCGTCTACCAAGTGACATGTAATGTAATGTAAATATAGATCCATACAATATTCAGAAGTAGAATGGTGGTATTTTTCAATGTTCTTCTGTGTTAGTGATAACCATGAAACACGTGTAACTGTTCAGACGAAGACTCGTGTTGAAGCTACTGAAATGCAAGGACATTAATATGCAGAAAGTGTGTATAGATTACCGCAAAGAGAATGTTGGAAAGCCACAATTCCCTTGGACATAGTACTAGGGTTGAATATTAAAAAAGAATACGTCCTATCTTTAAACCCGCTTTCCTTGACCTGCGAATAACATGCTAGCAACGGCTAAGCTAGCCAAGAGCTCCAATAAGAGATGGCTAACTAGTTCTGGCTACTTCTAACTGCACCCGTATCTTCAGAGCCGACTCAAAAAGCTTATTTTCAGATCTTAATAATAATAATAATAATACATTGCATTTCAAAGCGCTTTTCCAGGTGCTCAAAGACGCTTTACAGTGGTGATAAAACATGATAAAATAGAATTTAAAAGTTATTAAAACAGCAGTACAGCATAATTCACAGATTAAAAGCCAGTCTGAAGAGGTGTGTGTTGGTCAGTGTTTTGAAAGTGGGGGGGTCAGTGCAGTCTCTGATGTGTTGTGGGAGGGAGTTCCAGAGGGTGGGGGCAGCGATGGAGAAGGCTCTGTCCCCCCAGGTTCGGAGCTTGGTTTTCTTGGGGATAGAGAGTTCCATGTTCAATGTTTACTTATATATATAAATGTTACATTTGTCTCAGTGGTCTTCACAGTGTGTACGGTTGACACACAAAATGCTCCAATAGTGCAATATAACATGAATAGTGTTCAAGAGCTGCTTCAGGTGGCAGGACGCACATGTTCACAAGAGGCCTCGTTTAGAAGAAGTCTTCAAAGCAACCCAGAACATGTGACTCGACATCTGCCTCTGGGGTTAAAGAAGGACCTGGACGCAGATTGAATCTCAACGTGCTATATGCAGAGTAAAGGTCCCATGGGCGAGGAGCTGCGACGCTGAACTCAAATGTACCGGTTCCACGAGTTGGGACATAAAAGCAGGCGAGGGCGTTTTGTTTCAGCGTGTCCGCAGCAGAGCATGTCGTGCACTGCCAACCCAGACTGCTGCCCACGTGTTTTATCACTTCCAGTGGATGAGCTACGGCTGCCTTCGCGCCTCTCTGATTGCTGCATCATGTCCACGTTCTCAGAGCCTTACACATGACATGCTGGTCTTTAAATGCCAATGCTAAAACTGTCCTCACGTTTTACAGATCTGAGACGTCCTCCGCGTCTATCTGTAACCTTTCAGACTATCCAAGTCGCCCCTTAGCGAGCACAGGAACTGCACTTTGTCAAAGCTCTCTCGAGAGATGTAAAAAATGTCACGTGGTGCAAACAGTTGCAACAAAAACAAGTAACGGAGAAAAACACATCCGAGAATCGACAGTATGAAAGACGTCTGCGCCCTTCGTCCTGCTCATCGGCCGTCTCTTCTTCTCTCGGGACCTTTCGACGATTACCACGACAGTTAAACTTCCATATCATCAGCTGAGGAACGCTTACGCTGCGTTTTACTACCATGGCAGAGCGTAGCAGCTGATGAGGTGTAGAGGCTGTGCATATTTAAACAGGAGATGGGTATATAAAAACACAACGACCATATCTCAGGACATTGCACTTTGGATTAGCTGACTCAAGAGATGGATACCCGTTACAGTTTGCCTTAGGCAACACAGTGACTTGGCAAGAGAGAATGAACCCTCCGTCACGTCGAAGGAACTTATTGTGAAAGTGTATTCTTTATGTAGAGCCTTATACTTTGCTCGTTCAGTGATTCTCCCTCTCATTGCAGGCCTCCCCGCTCCCCTGCCCCCCGTTCCCTTTACCCGGTGTATATATGGTGCTCGCTCCCTCCTGTCTTGTTTTTTTTCTTCGACATTCATAAAACCGGTTGTTTGTAACTCCCAGTTACTGAAAATACTTTATTTTTGACAATGGAACCAAGTTATTATAAATACTAAGGAGGTGGCAATCGAGCTATCGTCAACTAATTAACATGTTCACCAAAGACATATACATCCACCCCCTTATTTAGATCTGCTCCACAATCAAAAGCGTTCTCTCTTAGGACAGGCTCACCCTGCCAGAAACTGACCATGATCAAAATCGATTATTCGGCAGCCCTGGCGAATAATAATCGATTATTCGACCGACCCCCCCCCCTGCAGCAGCAGTACACAGGCTTCCTCCAAGTTTACAGTAACACAAAATGGTGGTGTGACCAATGGCCATTTACAATTATTAATACTATTACTATTATTAGCATATATATATTTATATATATGTTGGTTGAAACTAAGCCAGAAAAAAAAATACATAAATAATAATAAAATATATAAATAAAATCGATTTTTAATAATATTCGATTACGGAGACTGTAACGAATAATCGAATAATCACTGGCATCCCTAACCCGTACCCCAAGTCGTGTTGCCATAATCCTGCTGACAGACTCATAAACAAACCTCCCTGGCAATACAACCTGTCCCACAGAAGGACAGAGGACTTGGTACAGCTACGTGACAGAATGCATCTGGACAGACGTGTGGTGGGAGCTTTCAGTCACAGTGGAAATGCTAGAGGGGAGTTTAAAAAGATGATACACTACGTGTTGGGAGAAGAGAAACGAAGGGGGAACATAAGTGGCGTTCCAGTTGACAGGATGTGGAGACACCCACTCACGACTGGGACCTGTTGACGACGCACTGGGATCAAGGAACGGGAATGATAGGCAGCGTAAGGAAGGGTGTGACGGTGGGGACTAAGAGGAGGGAAGAGGGGACCCTGCTGGATACATCAATGGAAAGAGGCAGATCTGGGACACGTGCTGCTTTCCCTCGTCAAAGTCCCATGGACAGTGTTTCCATCGCTTCACAGGTTTACCTTATTTAGAAATATGACGTGTCACCGGCGAACCTTAGCACATCAGTTTGGATGTATTGATATCTCACGGGGTCTCAAACTGAGAGGGGCTGTCAGGGGGAATCAATCAGGGGTTGTGCTTGTCCTCAAAGTCCCCCGATGCTGCCGGTGTTGCTGTCGTGCTTGGAAATGAAAACTATTGGCGATAAAAGGGAATCAGACATCGCTCATAACTGAACCAATTGGCAAGTTGATGCCCACTTATTTTAAACGACCATGGCTCCACTTTATGAAGGTTTATCTAAATGTTTAGTAGTATTCCCCTTTAATAGTGAACTGACAGGCCTGTGTTAAATTCATCCCCTTTAAACTGCACTAGTATTTAAAGTGAATCGACCCAAAATATTTAAAACTCAAATGAATCCTGCTACGGCGAGTAACGACTAACTCAAAGGCACTTCTTATCGGCGAAAACCCACGCAATGCATTCCTCAACTCCAATACTGCTCGGGACAACACTGCAGTTTAAAACACATATTGTTGATATGTGTTTTCTAGTACTTTAAAGAAATATAATCACTTCTTGAAAACAGGAACATGTCTCCAGCTTGTGAGAACCACAGCCCTTATTTGAGGCCTCTACCAACACGTTGAACAAACCTTTGATTTCGACACAAGGGAACCGTAAGTTCCACACTCGTGTCTTTCCTGCTTTATGCTTTTATGCTGCTGTACCGTGTCGGTTCGATTAATTTGTGTTCCATTTTTGTTTTAGCTGTTTTAACTTTTAAATGCACTGTAAGGCGACCTGGGGTGTCCTGAAAGGCGCCTCGAAATAAAACGTATTATTATTATTATTATTAAGTGGAAATATGTTCACTTCTCTCCGGGTTTTAGGACTCAATAGCGGACCACTGAATTGTGCTTTCTCTGATTTTGAATAATGCACTTGTCCACATTGCCATCAAATGTTCACCCTAGTTTTTATTTTATTTGGAATCAACGTAGTCCACGCCTCAATATTGGACGGATTGGGAAACGGACTACATTTTTAAATCAGTTTTTAAAGCGACCTACCCAATGCCTGACCCCAGTGTCGGTCACCTGCTCTCTTTTTCCAGCAGTGGCTAAAATATAGTCACTACATCATTATATTCAGAATGTTTAAATGGTAGATATAACCACGGTCCTTCCTCTCTGCCGCTCTCATGCTGAGACGAGAAGAGGAAAGGTGGAATCGATGGGCGCTAGTGACGTGACTCTCTCACATTTCTCCTCGTTGGAACAAGTATGTGGAACTCCGTAGACGTCTTCCTCTGTGGCGCGATGATAAGTCACACTGGAGAAGCCGGAGACGACAGAAAGCGGCTCACAGGCCCTTCAGTATTTAACGCTGACGCTTGCTTTGACATTTCAGTTAGTGTGATGCATCGGACGAGAAGGAGCGGAGGCAGAGCCGGGGGACTCGGGGAGTTGCCGTCCCCCTGCCTCTCCGTCACTGTCCCCGCGTGTCTGAAGCGTCATATTCTAATATAGCGAATCATCGAATGTGTGGTTCTTGTGAAACAGCAAGCGTGCTGCGTTCTGCAGTATCTCCACGGTGGCAGTAACTACCCTCAGGCTGATGCCCGTCTCAGTCCCACGTCAGAGTCCCTCTATTAGGCCCAGAGGAGACATGTGCATCGTCATGGCAGCAGAGCCACAGACAGCTTCGTGTTACTCATGAACAAAAAAGTACTACGTTATGATATAATAGAAAATATTTCAAAATACAAATCCTGTAACAGTTGTTAGGATTTAGCAGCCAGACATATGTATATACTAATGTATATATTGCACATAGTTTGATGGTATTTAACAGCAGCAAGTTACACAATTTACAATTTACATTTAGCAGCCAGGTATAAAGTACAGTTATTAACGGCATATATATATAATAATAATAATAGATTTATTTTATTATTATGACTTATCTTGTACATGTGCTCAAAGACGCTTTACAGATATAGTGAAGAGAAAAGAACAACACATAAATATATAGTTAAAGTCACACATTAAAAGCCAGATTGAAGAGCTGAGTGCTTTGAAGGAGGTGAGGTGGTGCCGTCTCTGATGGGTTGGGGGAGGGAGTTCCAGAGGGAGGGGGCAGCCACGGAGAAGGCTCTGTCCCCCCAGGTCCGGTGATAGCACGTAGTTGATTGGTATTTAGCAGCAAGGGGTGATGGAGTCTGTGTTGTGGTGTGGGGGGGGGGGGGGGGTCTCCTAGGGGCCATGATGGTTTGTATAGTCTGACCGCTGCAGGAAGGAAGGACCTGCCGTATCTCTCCGTGAGACAGCGGGGGGCAGCAGCCTGTCGCTGAAGGAGCTCCAGGGGACTCCCGTCTCCCACCTCCTCCACAGTGTCCAGAGGACTCCTGTCTCCCACCTCCTCCACAGTGTCCAGGGGACTCCTGTCTCCCACCTCCTCCACAGTGTCCAGAGGACTCCCGTCTCCCACCTCCTCCACAGTGTCCAGGGGACTCCTGTCTCCCACCTCCTCCACAGTGTCCAGGGGACTCCTGTCTCCCACCTCCTCCACAGTGTCCAGGGGACTCCTGTCTCCCACCTCCTCCACAGTGTCCAGGGGACTCCTGTCTCCCACCTCCTCCACAGTGTCCAGAGGACTCCTGTCTCTCACCTCCTCCACAGTGTCCAGAGGACTCCTGTCTCCCACCTCCTCCACAGTGTCCAGAGGACTCCTGTCTCCCACCTCCTCCACAGTGAGGACTCCTGTCTCTCACCTCCTCCACAGTGTCCAGAGGACTCCTGTCTCCCACCTCCTCCGCAGTGTCCAGAGGACTCCCGTCTCCCACCTCCTCCACAGTGAGGACTCCTGTCTCTCACCTCCTCCACAGTGAGGACTCCTGTCTCTCACCTCCTCCACAGTGTCCAGAGGACTCCTGTCTCCCACCTCCTCCACAGTGAGGACTCCTGTCTCTCACCTCCTCCACAGTGTCCAGAGGACTCCTGTCTCCCACCTGCTCCACAGTGTCCAGAGGACTCCTGTCTCCCACCTCCTCCACAGTGAGGACTCCTGTCTCTCACCTCCTCCACAGTGTCCAGAGGACTCCTGTCTCCCACCTCCTCCACAGTGAGGACTCCTGTCTCTCACCTCCTCCACAGTGTCCAGAGGACTCCTGTCTCCCACCTGCTCCACAGTGTCCAGAGGACTCCTGTCTCCCACCTCCTCCACAGTGTCCAGAGGACTCCTGTCTCCCACCTCCTCCACAGTGTCCAGAGGACTCCTGTCTCCCACCTCCTCCACAGTGTCCAGAGGACTCCTGTCTCCCACGTCCTCCACCGTGTCCAGAGGACTCCCGTCTCCCACCTCCTCCACAGTGTCCAGAGGACTCCCGTCTCCCACCTCCTCCACAGTGTCCAGAGGACTCCCGTCTCCCACGTCCTCCACAGTGTCCAGAGGACTCCTGTCTCCCACCTCCTCCACAGTGAGGACTCCTGTCTCCCACCTCCTCCACCGTGTCCAGAGGACTCCTGTCTCCCACCTCCTCCACAGTGTCCAGAGGACTCCCGTCTCCCACCTCCTCCACAGTGAGGACTCCTGTCTCCCACCTCCTCCACCGTGTCCAGAGGACTCCTGTCTCCCACCTCCTCCACAGTGAGGACTCCTGTCTCCCACCTCCTCCACAGTGAGGACTCCCGTCTCCCACCTCCTCCACAGTGAGGACTCCTGTCTCCCACGTCCTCCACCGTGTCCAGAGGACTCCCGTCTCCCACCTCCTCCACAGTGAGGACTCCTGTCTCCCACGTCCTCCACCGTGTCCAGAGGACTCCCGTCTCCCACCTCCTCCACAGTGTCCAGAGGACTCCTGTCTCCCACGTCCTCCACAGTGTCCAGAGGACTCCTGTCTCCCACCTCCTCCACAGTGTCCAGAGGACTCCTGTCTCTCACCTCCTCCACAGTGAGGACTCCTGTCTCCCACCTCCTCCACAGTGAGGACTCCTGTCTCCCACCTCCTCCACCGTGTCCAGAGGACTCCCGTCTCCCACCTCCTCCACAGTGAGGACTCCTGTCTCCCACCTCCTCCACCGTGTCCAGAGGACTCCTGTCTCCCACCTCCTCCACAGTGTCCAGGGGACTCCTGTCTCCCACCTCCTCCACAGTGTCCAGAGGACTCCCGTCTCCCACCTCCTCCACAGTGAGGACTCCTGTCTCCCACCTCCTCCACCGTGTCCAGAGGACTCCTGTCTCCCACCTCCTCCACCGTGTCCAGAGGACTCCTGTCTCCCACCTCCTCCACCGTGTCCAGAGGACTCCTGTCTCCCACCTCCTCCACAGTGTCCAGAGGACTCCTGTCTCCCACCTCCTCCACCGTGTCCAGAGGACTCCTGTCTCCCACCTCCTCCACAGTGTCCAGAGGACTCCCGTCTCCCACCTCCTCCACAGTGTCAAGAGGACTCCCGTCTCCCACCTCCTCCACAGTATCCAGAGGACTCCCGTCTCCCACCTCCTCCACAGTGTCAAGAGGACTCCTGTCTCCCACCTCCTCCACAGTGTCCAGAGGACTCCCGTCTCCCACCTCCTCCACAGTGTCAAGAGGACTCCCGTCTCCCACCTCCTCCACAGTATCCAGAGGACTCCCGTCTCCCACCTCCTCCACAGTGTCAAGAGGACTCCCGTCTCCCACCTCCTCCACAGTGTCCAGAGGACTCCTGTCTCCCACCTCCTCCACAGTGTCCAGAGGACTCCCGTCTCCCACCTCCTCCACAGTGTCAAGAGGACTCCCGTCTCCCACCTCCTCCACAGTGTCCAGAGGACTCCTGCTGCAGAGTTTCATGGTGGCTCTGGATGTAGACAGCAAGTGGCTGGACAGGCACTGGACATGTGCCTCACGTTGGTGGCTCCTGAGTATGCTCACACACCCTGGAACCGCTCCTCTTCCTTGAGCAAAGGCAGGTATCCAGTGTGCTGCCTTCCTACAAAGACAGCAGGTGTGGGTGTCTCTCCAGGGCAGCAGCAGTCCTAAAACACCACGTTGGCCGTCTGACAGGGTTCCTGAGCCAGCACCCTCACATACACAACCGCCTGGCCTGCCTCGTCAGAGAGGTGATGGAGCTTCCCTACCTCGAGGTGGTCCTCGTGGTGTTGGCCTGCCTGGGTGTGCACTTGGTGGAGCCCTTCTATGCCAGAACCATAGAGAAAGATGCTACCCATACTCAGCTCAGGGAGTTCTACAAGGGACTGCATACAGGCTTGGGCGAGCCAATCAGCGACAACTACCCTAGGTTCACAACACCTGAGTGTCCTGTGGTGTTCAGCGTCCAGAAGACGACACAGAGGAGGTTCTGAACTCAGTGGCTAAGTGAAGAAGCTGAGCGATCTCAAGCAGCCCCACCTGCAGACGGTCCTGGCCAGGCAGAGGAGGGACTACGGGGTGGATGAGGAGACCTTCCCAATGGACTACCTGTAACATTGAAATGTTGAACTTGATTATTATCCCCCCCCCTATTAAGAGTGTGCGTGTGTGTGTGTGTGTGTGTGTGTGTGTGTGTGTGTGTGTGTGTGTTTGCACTCTCTAATCTCTCTATTTCCTCTGAGGCCGGACGGAAAATGTCAGCAAGTCAAAGCTATTAGAGCGGAGAGCTGACCTTTCATTCATCAAGCTCTACAGTGTGTGTGTGTGTGTGTGTGTGTGTGTGTGTGTGTGTGTGTGTGTGTGTGTGTGTGCGGTCCATGCTGTTCACTTGCTTAAAAGTAGATAAACCTGTTTTTTATAAGACAGAATACCGACTGAAACTCCCAAAAGTAACATGAAGCATCACATTATTTTAAAGCAGGGGTCTCCAAACTTTATTTAGGATTAGAGCTGCAGCCGGTTTCAGACAGAGGGTGGAAGGAGGTGCTGCAGCCGGTTTCAGACAGAGGGTGAAAGGAGGAGCTGCAGCCGGTTTCAGACAGAGGGTGAAAGGACGTGCTGCAGCCGGTTTCAGACAGAGGGTGAAAGGACGTGCTGCAGCCGGTTTCAGACAGAGGGTGGAAGGAGGTGCTGCAGCCGGTTTCAGACAGAGGGTGAAAGGAGGTGCTGCAGCCGGTTTCAGACAGAGGGTGAAAGGAGGTGCTGCAGCCGGTTTCAGACAGAGGGTGAAAGGAGGTGCTGCAGCCGGTTTCAGACAGAGGGTGAAAGGACGTGCTGCAGCCGGTTTCAGACAGAGGGTGAAAGGACGTGCTGCAGCCGGTTTCAGACAGAGGGTGGAAGGAGGTGCTGCAGCCGGTTTCAGACAGAGGGTGAAAGGAGGTGCTGCAGCCGGTTTCAGACAGAGGGTGAAAGGAGGTGCTGCAGCCGGTTTCAGACAGAGGGTGAAAGGAGGTGCTGCAGCCGGTTTCAGACAGAGGGCGAAAGGAGGTGCTGCAGCCGGTTTCAGACAGAGGGTGAAAGGAGGTGCTGCAGCCGGTTTCAGACAGAGGGCGAAAGGAGGTGCTGCAGCCGGTTTCAGACAGAGGGTGAAAGGCTGCAGCTTGATCACTACAGAGCATTATGGATCAATAGACTTAGCAACATTGAAGTCTGTTTAAAATGAAACCGCAGCATCATATATATTTATATATATTAGGGCTGTCAGTCGATTAAAATAGTTAATCGCGATTAATCGCAAATTAATCGCACATGTTTGATCTGTTCTAAATGTTCCTTAGAGGAATATGTTTCAAGTTTGTAATACTCTTATCAACATATGAGCGGACACATATGCTTTATGCTAATGTTTATTATCATTTGAACAATGACAAATATTCTCATGAATATTAAACAACAACCTGGAACCTCTCTCATTCAATACAAATTGTGTGTGTGTGTGTGTGTGTGTGTGTGTGTGTGTGTGTGTGTGTGTGTGTGTGTGTGTGTGTGTGAGTGAGTGTGATCGTTGGAGCTATGTGCAACTCAAGGCATATGCTCGAACGGGAGCTGCCTGGACGCTGCAATCATGAGTGTGCTGCTGAGTGTGCTGACTTCTCCTCAACGTCCCGCTGTCTGCTTCCTGCATCAAGTCAAGTGCTCGGCGCAGTTGTGTGGATCGGGCGCTCCTCTGCTTTCATTTAAACAGCTCCTTCTATCCGTTAGCGCAGCTAGCTAGCACCCGATGCTAACAACAACAATAGCCGCGTTCACACTGCGGTACGGTAATGCACGTAAGGTCTCTCTCTCGCTCGCTCGGGCCACACACACACACACACACACACACACACACACACACACACACACACACACACACCCTCCCGGTCCTCCCGATGGCCAGTCGGTGCCTGCCGGTGAGCGTGGAAGTGTGGTCTGCCTCAAGCGGGCGGCAGGAGCGGGGCTGTTAGCGTCAGCTTGTAGATGGTATTTTAAACTCGATGCTCTGAAACTACGGGGCGGCCGAGGAAAAAAAATACACATGCGTTAATCGCGTTAAAATAATTAGTGGCGTTAATTTGTTTGCGTTAACGCGTTAATAACGACAGCCCTACTATATATATATATCACAGAGGATGAGTATAATATAATGAGTAGAATGAACACATGGGAGTATTAGTAGATTAAAGTTGTTTATTTCACATTTCCAAAGAAAAGAGTTCTCTGAGAATATAAAGTCCTTACAGTGTGTTTCGTTGTCATGACGTTGCTTGCTCAGGTTGGATCAGCCTCGACACAGAAGGACAGAATGAAAGGTATCCCGTCGTAACACGAGGTCTCTGAGCGGTAGCTGGACGGCCCTCGTAGCGTCTGAAAGGGTCGTCTCGCTGAAAGTCCACCTCCATCTCATGAACATTCCATGATCAGCTAGAAAGCAAGCATTTCCTTTTTGGTAAACCATGTTTCAAAGTCTTTTTGAAAACTCATCAATTGATACGCAACCAAGGGTTTTCCTTAAATGCTTAATCTCAGCTTTGAGCCGCTGCTCTGTAATTATTAGTGTAGCTAAAATGCCCCGTATGCATCATCGTGGAAAGAACGATTCCCTGAATGCATCTTATTCTTTCAAGGCTGCACGAACTTATGAGCAACAAAGAGGTGCTGATATTTGAAGTTGACCTGCCGTCTTCTTTCACTCACTGGTAGGTGTGCAGGAGGCTGCCAGCTCCGAGAGTGCTTGATAGAAATGTTTGACATTGTACTGGAATTCAGAAAATGTCAAGCGAGTCCTTTGTGATGACGGTGTCGTCGCAGAGTAGAAGTTGAATTGAGGTGATTCAGCAAGTTATGAAAAGGCCTTTACATCGGATGGTGATTCCACAGAACCATGGGCTATGAACAACGGGTGGAAAGTTGTTCTTTAGAATGAGATGTCTGGCGTTGATCGGGTCACCTTTTGGTCACAATCAGAAAGCCTGCATCCGTCCTGCAGCGACGCATCAGCAAAGGTGCAGATACAAGGCAAGGCCGTCATCTTTCAACACCTCAAACACCATCTGTTCACTCAGGCCTTTGGCCTCAACTAATTTACAGTCACTTATTTCCTGCTATTGCTCTGTATGTTTATTATTACCTTTTGTTTTGTTACTTCCCATTGTAAAGCGTCCTTGGGTTTCGTGAAAGGCGCTATATAAATTGAAATTATTATTATTATCTTTCATATTAAAGTTATGAAACATTACTTTCATAACTTTAAGGGGCTTGGGAACTAATTGTTAACAAATATAGCGTCATTTGGGCAAAGGAGTATTATAACCGTACCATTATCAGAAGGCAACTGTCACCTAGGCCAGGGGTTCCCAAACGTTGCCATGCCAACGACCCCATATGGCGTTATCCTCTGGCGGGGACCCCCCTGCTGCACAGGTACCTTATGATGGAGAATATGACAAATTAACAGCTTAATACATTTTCTTAATATGTATTTGTATTAATAATTAATAATCAGTTATTCTTCTAAAAAAATGTTGTATTTATCTTGTGTTTGTCATTCATTGTGTCTTCTGTTATAAACATTCTTAACACAATATGAAACAGTAATATCAACAGTAAACATATTTACTGTCTAATATGAACAATCAACATATATTTTTAGCATTTTTGAAAGCTACTTATATATAATATTCAACAGTAATATTAACAATAAACATATTTATATTCATATATATAAACAACCTAGGACCAGGTGGAGGGATTATATCTCTTCTGGCCTGGGAGCGCCTTGGGACCCCCCAGTCAGAGCTGGTTGATGAGGGGAAAGGAAGTTTGGGGCTCTCTGCTGGAACCGCTACCCCCGCGACCCGACCACGGATAAGAGGAGAAGATGGATGGATTTAAACAACAGTATTTGCTGCATCCGTGCTCTCATCCGGCTGCAGGGCGGAATATCCACGAGCTCTCACTCGCTCCAGAAGCTGAGCAGATACTCAGTTTCACTCTCAGCAGCGGCAGCTCCATTCTGATTGGCTTGAAGGGCGGTCGGGCCCCCACTTTGAAAAACACTGACTCAGGCTATACTAATGTGGTCATATCCAATATCCACACCCATACCGTACTCGAGATACTGGTGCACATAAATGAGCCTGCTGATCTCATTTGACCATGAGTGATGGAGGCGACGGCCGAACAGACTCGTACTTCAGTTCTGTTGAAAGACTGAATGCACCCATTGATGAGGATGTTTGATACCAGTTGAATACTTCTAACTAGAAGGGCACCCAGAGAGCGCAGACCTCCGTAACGTTTTCTGTAGGGGCCTGCGTCCACAGTACGGCTGAACGATTAATCGAATTTAAATCGAAATCGCGATTTGAAATGATGCGATTATCAAATCAAAGCCTGCGATTTTATTTTTACAATTTTTTTTCTTTTCTTCTTGTGTGTCAGTCATCCACACCAATCAGAAGTGCTGTGCTCCACATGTACCAGCCATTGTTAACCAATCAGAAGTGCTGTGCTCCACATGTACCAGCCATTGTTAACCAATCAGAAGTGCTGTGCTCCACATGTACCAGCCATTGTTAACCAATCAGAAGTGCTGTGCTCCACATGTACCAGCCATTGTTAACCAATCAGAAGTGCTGAGCTCCACATGTACCAGCCATTGTTAACCAATCAGAAGTGGCCCATGATAGCAGGTGATAGACAGATTGATCCAATCACCTGCCAAGTGCTTCTGAAAGTGCCTGCCCTTTCCAAATGGCTTCCAATGGAGCTTCAGATGGTTTCTGAGTCAGGTTAGAGATGCTCCATCACGTGTTTCTATCACAGGGTGAATCTGAAACTGAAGCTTGACTTTAAAGCAACCCAACGGAAGTTTCATGTAAGTCTTTCACTCGTAGCTCGGGCTGCGGGGTGCTAGAGACGGGAGCACGTTGATACGACCTTCCTAGCCGTTTGTGACCGTTTATTTGATGTGATTTATTTCAGTTTGATAGCCGTAGAGCACGGAGGGTGATTTGCGTATGGAGATAACAGCAGCAGCCGCATCCACACGCTGATCTGATCCATTAAATGAACTTGTTGGTCTTTTTTATGATAGTTTTCGTCTGACAAAAAAACAAGGGGCCAACAAGCCAACACAAAAAGCCCATAACACAACTTCGGTGTAACGATACTCGGAGTAAGGTACCCTTCATGTTATACAATTCTTCCACACAGGCATCTCCATCCTGGTTCTGGAAATCAGTCGTAAGCCATCATTAGCGTTTTGCATGTTAATGGTGGAAACCAAAGACCGGCCTGTCTGAATCCTCATTGCTGCCATGTGTGAGTCCCAAAGCAACAATCTGTGTCCCAGGTTGGATTTATTGGATCTGACCTGATACCTAAAGCCTCATGAATTCCAACACATCCCACGTCTCAACCCGCGGGGCCTCAAAACCTGCAAACCCCTCACCAACTGGAGCCATGCAGATCTCGTGATGTGTCTCCAGCTTCCTCTCTGCAAGGTGAAAGATGTATCATGTGTCAGCCTTTGCTTAATGCTACCATGTGTCTTTCAATGTCCATTCGATCCTAATGTTGCTGCCGGATCACGTATCATTCAGTCGTTCACCTCTGCTAGGTAGAAAACACCGTTCCAGGTCATAGTACGATGGTCAGGTCTATTGTTGTAGATGTAAGGAAACGGGGACGTTGGTGCTTATTCCTCATTTCATTAGATTTGACTCAATGATCTAATTAATACATTAAAACACATGTATGGGAAATACACTTGTTCGCTGTCTTTCAAATAGTTATTGAGGAGATCATTATGCCTGCTGGTTTAGGACCGGATTGCAGAGCGCATGTTTTAGAATGTAAGGAGCAAATAAAATAGTCAGATTTTTAGCTTGTTTGTTGGATTCTTACAATTTAGTTTCAATTGCTATCGTGATATTCACATTATCAAACGTATACAGAGGGTTCATTGGGTTGATGCTTCAATGCTCCCATACAGTCGATACGTTAACATTTGAATACCGTTTTCTTTTTGTTTGTTGAAAAGCCTTGATTCCAGCTTTGTACTTAAAGCAGTGATATGAGAATGATATCCTCTTTTCTCTCTCGTTATTTAAATAATAATATGATTTGTCCCAAAAGGCCATCCCTCCCTCCATGAGGACACAGGTGATGTAGCACATATTATTTGTGTAAGCCTCTTTCTTATTCTTCCTGATTTATTTGTGTCTTATTTTTAAAATGTTTTGTATCTCGATGCCTCTCCAGAATACTTTCTCTCGTCTGCCGCTTGACATTACTAGGTATTTCCATTGTAGTGTACATGTGGTAGAGATGCATCCGGTGGCTCGGGCTGAGGGGCAAAGATGTATATAATACGTGTAGATGTTATGCATTCAAGCATCGGGATCTTTAAGGGTAGGAGCCGAAGTGATTCAAGCAGACGTGGGCTGATGGATGTCTGCCAATGTCTATCCTTTATTTTCCATCTCTCATAGGAACAAGATGTGGACAATTGCTCTCTAAGAATTGAAAGACTTCACTTGATACCTTGCAAGGAAGGATTACATCAATGTCCACAAACTAGGAGTCCTAAAAAAGTCTTGATTTGGAGACGCATTGGAGTCTTAATGTACGTTACCTTGACAGCCTGTAATGTGTTTTCACAAAGAACATTGAAGCCCAACATATCTAACGATTTCCATTTTGTACACCAAGATTTCCACCATTGGCCATTCCAAACCATAGGTTTCCTTTTTAAATGCTTTTCAAAAAAGAGACTTGGACTTCTTCCTTTATCTCCTGTAAATACATAAATAACCCAAACCCCCACATGAAGCATTTAGAGTACCTGTATTCGTCCCAGAGAGGTGACATGTACGTTGTTGCAGCAGAAAAAGAGCCACAGACGGCGTAATGTTTGTTACATGCATTCAAAAGTAAAACACATTTGGGTTCCATTGGCAAGGAAGCATTGCAATATAGTACCTTTGTAGTAACGTGGATACAAATGTCTACAATGAACACCTGACCTTAATAACCAATGAGAAGTTAGCATGGAAGACTGATGGCGTCACACGACTGATGGCGTGGCCCATCTTCCTGTAGCCATTAGTCCGGTCAGAACTTCAGAGCAGTTGGGCCTTTGTCGCCACATGTGTGTTTCATTGCTTCGTAAAGCCTTGGCTCTGACACCAGTGACGGGGTGCCAGGTGAAATCAGATACTCCAGTATGCCAAGTGTCTCTCTGCACGTCTCGTGGTTTTGTTTTCTCAAAGCAAGGTGGGAGTTTTCTTTTCCTCTTCTTGGCTGCAGACAGACGCAAACCCAGGAGGACAGCATGTCAGCAGCCAGCTGTAATCTGCCCCTGAAATGCAAGGTGTGTAACATATGCTCACCCGCCTCGCCGCTATACCAAAGCCAAATGTAATCATACCTGTGTGTGCCCCACCATTTTCAGCACGTCTTCCTTAACACAATAACATGGAAATGTAATCAAACACATAAGCTGAAATCCAGTCGTGTCCATGTCCTTCCTCGTGCTGTGTTGCATTGTGTTTCTCAGTCAGAGCCCTTCTCCTGTTATGATGGTATCACTGGGCGTTGTGGACGTTTCCTCTCATCACCAGAAGGTATTGACTCACACCCCTGGAATGAGGAAAATACATCTCTTGTGGCAACGGGTTTCCTTTTACTAACGTGGCCAATACCAAAGTTAACGTCATGGCCTTTGATATTTTACAGCACTTCAAAGTGTCAGTCCTTTTATACTGTTATCGTAAAAAAACACACACAGTAGGACCTTACATAAAAACAATGATAGGTACTTTTACCAGAGTATTTGCATGCATTCCCCTCTGTGTACATATTGTTATAGTGTGTTTCAAACAGATTACACAATCCTTAAAAGTCTTACTATGTAACACAAAGGCTGCTTGATATTCATTTGAAGAACGCATTGGCCGTTCAGTTAATAATGGATTACTGAACGGACCAAAGTTGCCCCAACGCTGGGACCCTGAACTACGTCCCTCAAAGACACACGTTCCAACCAGGGCAAAGACCCCAAAGACACAACATCAGTACAAAAAGGTAACTGTACGGAGGCTCAGTCACTGGTACATTTTTATATACAAAGCCATGCTAGGGAAACTTCCATCTTATATCTGCTCCCTGATTTCACGGAGAATTGTAAGTGCTACTGCCTGAGATCGAATGCTGTGGTTTTATTAAATTTGCCAGCTGCTAGGACTGTCTTAGGGAAGACAGCTTTTAGATGCAGCTCCTCTGTCTGGAACAGTCTGCATTGAAATGGAAAGTGAGCAATCTGGTGCCACTAAATGTTTTAAAGCTCGGCTGGATGCTACTCAATCGGAAGCTGTTGGTACCTGTTCATGTGGATAGTTATGTAAATTGTAATCCCTGTAATGATGCTGTTCTGTTTCATGTGGAACTACTTGAGCAGGTCTCCCTTGAAAAAGAGATCAATAATCTCAATGGGATACACCTGGGTAAATAAAGGTTTGAAATGAAAAACCCCAAAATGACTAGAAAGGTATACAAAACAAGCACCAACAGCCGCAAACGAGAACAGAGGCACAACATGACTTCAAAAAGAAACGAACCAACTGTAAAGATCCAAATGATGACTAAGAACAGACACAAAAGAGACGCACACGCTAACCAGATATATATATATATATATATATATATAACCAACAGGCTAGAAAGATTGAATCATTTCTTTCTAGCCATGAGAATATTGCTGAAGAGACCTCCAGGTCGAGTGCAAGTGAAATGTGTGTGGCTGCAGGAGTCAATGCTCGACAAGCTGTTTTAAGAAGTGTATAAATGTATTTACCGGCTTAATGACTGATAATGAAATCCTCTCATCGAACATAAGGGTTATCGAACACGAGGGTTATCGAACACGAGGGTTATCGAACACGAGGGTTATCGAACACGAGGCGTATCGAACACGAGGGTTATCGAACACGAGGGTTATCGAACACGAGGTTTATCGAACACGAGGGTTATCGAACACGAGGGTTATCGAACACGAGGGTTATCGAACACGAGGGTTATCGAACACGAGGGTTATGGAACACGAGGGTTATGGAACACGAGGGGTATCGAACACGAGGGGTATCGAACACGAGGGTTATCGAACACGGCTTATCGAACACGAGGCTTATCGAACACGAGGGTTATCGAACACGAGGGTTATCGAACACGAGGGTTATCGAACACGAGGGTTATCGAACACGAGGGCCATCGAACACGAGGGTATCGAACACGAGGGTCATCGAACACGAGGGTCAGAACACGAGGGTCATCGAACACGAGGGTCATCGAACACGAGGGCCATCGAACACGAGGGTCATCGAACACGAGGGCCATCGAACACGAGGGTTATCGAACACGAGGGTATCGAACACGAGGGTTATCGAACACGAGGGCCATCGAACACGAGGGCCATCGAACACGAGGGTTATCGAACACGAGGGTTATCGAACACGAGGGTTATAGAACACGAGGGTTATCGAACACGAGGGTTATCGAACATTATCGAACATACGGGTTATCGAACACGAGGGTTATCGAACACGAGGGTTATCGAACATTATCGAACATACGGGTTATCGAACATTATCGAACATACGGGTTATCGAACACGAGGGTTATCGAACACGAGGGTTATCGAACACGAGGGTTATCGAACACGAGGGTTATAGAACACGAGGGTCATCGAACACGAGGGTCATCGAACACGAGGGTTATCGAACACGAGGGTTATCGAACACGAGGGTTATCGAACATTATCGAACATACGGGTTATCGAACACGAGGGTTATCGAACACGAGGGTTATCGAACACGAGGGTTATCGAACACAAGGGTTATCGAACATTATCGAACATACGGGTTATCGAACACGAGGGTTATCGAACACGAGGGTTATCGAACAGTTATCGAACAGTTATCGAACACGAGGGTTATCGAACACGAGGGTTATCGAACACGAGGGTCATCGAACACGAGGGTCATCGAACACGAGGGTCATCGAACACGAGGGTCATCGAACACGAGGGTCATCGAACACGAGGGTTATCGAACACGAGGGTCATCGAACACGAGGGTTATCGAACACGAGGGGTATCGAACACGAGGGGTATCGAACACGAGGGGTATCGAACACGAGGGTTATGGAACACAAGGGTTAGCACACGCTACCAGTCGCAGCTGTGCAGACATTGGTGTCTCTTTGTAGGACACTGATTTAAATGGTTCTTAAACTATGAATTCTTTGTATGCCGTGTATGTAGTTTATTATATGTCATGTCTTTTATCTGGACCCTGAGTCTGTAATCAAGTTTTCATTCATTCAATTATAAAGATAAACAAAGCAACTACAAAGACACTACATGCCTGCAAAGAGACACAGGGACTAAAGTCTGTCATCACGTCTTTGGCCTTCCGCGTCACATGTTGCCTCCTTTGAAGCCGTGTCTTCTGTGTGTCTGTGCTGATACTCTCATGTGCCGCACACACACCGGAGCATGAACTTTAACCAACCCGACGGCGCTTTGTGATTCATCACCAGCTCAGCTCATCCTAATGAAGCCCGACGCTGATTACAAGCCCCCTTCAAAGAGAAAACACCGGCCCGTCCAACCCAATGTCCTCACTCACGTTGTCAAGCAGCGACTGCAAAGCTGCTCGCACTGCTCTCCCCGGCGAGCGCTAATATTTGATGGGATGCACTACATCTTAAAATAAAACACACGCTGTCACTGTTTGTGCTGATGTGGGAACTCTTGAGATTACGGAGAGGTGTGATGGCTGATTTAGAAGGTGGCAGATGCAGTTAAGACTTTTGGGCGGATATCAAAATGTGATTCATGCATAATATGAACAGTAAAACGAGGAGGGTTGTAAGAATGAGGCAGTGTGCTTGAATAAGAAAGTGATAGCACCTGGAATGTAACTTTGATTTAATACAACAGGGCTGGATAAGGGACTGACAGAGAGAGGGGGGGGAGACGAATAGGGTAATTGAATGGGTGACAGATATCCTTGGCTCAGGGGTATAGGTTATAAGCACTTTCTTGAGGCGCTCAGGAAATGGCTGTTAGAGAGAAGGAGATAGAGGAGTGAGGGAGTCCACTGCACTTAACGGAGACATTTGGGTCAATTTGATTTCCACTGCTATAATTAAACACGTTTCATTCCAAATATATTGACAGACTGAGAGCTTTCAAATTGAGCTGATGCTTCAAGTTCAAGGCTTTCCCCCCGGTGAGACATACACCGAGCAAGCAGACAGCTTTTATGGCAGATCAGATGCAACAGGATGCAGTTCGACGCTATGAACAACAGGACAGACGCATTAACTGGTGACGTGAGATTTAAGCACTTTTGCGCTACAAGTGATAATTATTATTATTTGATTAAGCCTTGATTCCAGGGCCGGCCCTCGGCATAGGCAGTATAGGCGAATGCTAAGGGCGCATCGACCCATCGGAAATTGTGGAGAAAAAAAAAATATATTTTTTTTTAAATTTCATAACAAAACAATTTCCCGATTTTGGATCAACAAAGTCTTATGATCTTATACTAACAGAACTACGCCTATATTGCGTACAGCGCCCATAAACTATGGCACACCCCCCCCCCCCAAATCAAGTTGAACCCCCAGCCCCAGTAAAAAACAGAGGTTTATGTGAAATTGTTCTTTTTTTTAAATAATGGTAGTGTGCAATTCGAGGGGTGAGAACCAGTAAGTGACATTTTGGTCAAAAATAAGTTCTATATATCAAATGAAAGCTCTCGATGAGCTCTTTCTACTGCCAACAGGGTGCATGTGAATTCTAAACCAATCCAGAGTTATTCATCAAAAACTAAAAGACCTAACACAGAACACACTGAACTATTTGGGGCCCTTTTGGCCCTGAGAAATGTATTATGGGTAAAGCCTTTGGATTGCACTTGAGTCAAAATGTCTGACACCATAATGTAAGCAAGCTAGGTCAACCATGAGAAGAAAGCTTTTCACTGCTGAAGAAGTGTTACTAAGCTTATTTCAAGATGCAGAAGAGCTTGATGAAGAGAATGAAATAATCCAGGATTCAAAGTCAATGCTGAGTGACAAAGGAAACTTAGTTTCTACAGATCCATCTTCTACAGAGAATTCAACTCATCAGAGATCAGCACATGCATGTTCCAGCATCTGTCAACTCTTTCAGGTACTGAGCATGTGGTGCTGTACTCTGACACATGTGGTGGGCAGAACAGGAATGCTGGTTTTACTGCCATGTGTCTCCATGCAGTCAACACCTTGCCCATCTCCATTATTGACCATTACATTCATGGAGTCTGGACACAGCAAGACGGAATGTGACAGTGTCCATGCAGCCATTGAGACCGACAGAAAAAAAGTGCCTGTGTACAGTTCGGAGGGGTACTACACTCTTGTGAGGATGGCAAGGAGGAACAGGCCATAGAAGGTGATTGAGCTTGGGCACAGTGACCTTCTGGATTTCAAGTCCTTCTCACAACACACTAGAGCTGCTTGATTATGGCAAAAATCATAATTACAATTATTTTGGTCAATATTGATATCACGATTATTAAATACGATTATTCATTGACTTTGAAAACATCCATTTATTGAACTTAAAAAAAAAATAATAATAATTTGAACAGTATCTTTTTAACAGTTGATTACCCTGAACTTTAAGTATAACTCAACTGCAAAGTATTCAGCTGAAGCCACATCTTTTTTAAATTCCCCACGGCGTTTGTCATACAGGGCAGGCAGGGCAGATCTGGTGAAATGATGCCGAGATGGCATCGCGTAACGCTTGTCCATAGTGTTAGCCAGTTGCTTGAACCCCTGGTTGCTAACCGTGCTAGCTGGGCACATGTCTTTAGCTATGTAGAATGTGATGGCATGTGTTATATCTTTGTGTCCTTGCGAGCTGGTTGAGTAGGCGGTGGCACTGTAAAGCGCGTCCTTAATTGATGACTGTGAATGAAGTTGAGGGGGCACGCTCGTGAACTGTCAACAGGGGGCGGGGGGCCTCGCTGCGGGGAAACTGTGGACCTCGTTGCAAGCCAACATCGTAATCAAGATTAAAATACGATTAATTGCGCAGCCCTACAACACACGGTCTGAAACAGAACCAAAGACACAGAGGGACAAACAGTTCGTTGGCAGAAAATGAAATGGCTGTGCCTGTGCTACACAAAAGAGGATCCGAAAAGGACTCAGTTCAAATATGAGCTGTCCGTCCAAGCTGCAAGTTGGAAAGCAGGAGACCAATAATGAACTATTTGGCAAAATGGTTATTAATGTTTTTTGTTAAATAATTACATTCAATGAACTAATATGATATAAGGATATTTTCATATGATATTGTTATTATAACAATTAATTTAAATTAAATCAAACTCTCAAAAAATGTACACAGCTTCTGTGTGCTTTTATGAACATTGGAATTGACTGTGTGAGCGGCCGCGGGGGGAGAGCTTTAGAGAGCTCTCCCCTGACAGACTGAGAGGCTCTGATAACCTCAGCTCAGTGAGGCAAAGGCACACCTTTATATGATCATTATAGTTATAAGAGAATAGCTGAAAAACAGGTATAAAATACTATGACAGTACAAACAAGTTGATATTAATAAACAAGAACACAGTTTGAAAGCAGAGTGATTTGTAAAGTATCCATAAAGAAAAAGAACAGTTCTGTTTCACATCGTGTTGAGAGATGTATCCGTAGATCTCCTGATGGTGCTCTCACAGTGCGCCAGATTGATGCTTTAACTTCAACGTTACACAATATACACCACAACCATGCACGCGCGAGTCATAGTAAGTGTAAGTGTCTGCATTTGGGGGGGGGGGGCAGCTACAATCTTGCCTAGGGCAGCAAATTGGTCAGGGCAATTAAGTGACCTCGGAAGGGAAAGGCTCAAGATCGCGTCATTGAGACCACCATGTTATCCAGGCACCCATTGGCTCTTGAGGGGAACAAGGGGGATTTGTTTTGCCATGTGTCGTTGAGTGGGATCCAACCTGGGGAATGCCGCTATTAGCCATGTCCGGCTGTTTCAATGGGTTGGTCAAGATTAAGACTGGGGGCGTTTCCTTTCTGCATTGCCAGCTAGTTAGCTGAGAAAAGAAAAAGTTAAGAGCCAGCAATGACTGGCCAGGTTATCGTCCACATGTATCTGCAATTATAACCAAGTTTAGACAAGATTTTCAAAAGAATATGCAAATAAATGCTTGTTTTCCATCCACAACCAATTCTCCAGTTGGGTGCCAGTATACCATTGCAGAAGAAAAGGGAACAACAACAACAACAACAACAACAACATCCACAACGTAATTGTTAGAGCGCATGTCGAAGACTTAATGGTAATTAGTTTCATGTATTAATGCAAAGGAGGTTACATCAGGGCTGAAATCTGCCTCTAAACTATATATATATGTAACTTTCACATTCAACCTATTACATTTATTTTTGTTTACAGATAAGTCCATGTAAAAACACAGCATATACATGTATGTGACCCGGACAAATTGAGGCTTAAAATATGAGAAGACTGATCAATACCTCCATAATCTTCAGCTATGAATCTTCCAAACACCTTGTCCTGGACATGGTTTCTCCAGCATAAACTGTGCAACAGTACAGCAGGCCCACACACACTGCAGAACACCGGGGCTTTGGGAACACTCACAATGATTTAATTCCCATTGAACCTGTTAAGGGGCTTTCCCCCCCCGAAACGGTGTCTCAGGGCTTCTTAAAATGTAATAAACTATTCATGCGTCCTGCTCATTTAACAGGAAGAAACTCAGGTAACTGATGATATGAACCATGTTTACCGAAACAAAACACAAGTCTCACAAGAAGCGTCTAAATGAGCCCTGAGCGAAAAATTGCTAACGCACTCTCGGTATAAATCAATCGATATACTTATCGGATATGCACAAACAAGCTTAGCTAACAAGCTGAGAGTCCACAGATTCTAGAAGTATAAGTTTCATCACTGACCGGTCAGAACTCGCGACAGGGGAAGCAGATACAGACGTCACACGACGTAGCTTTAGGTAGCCAACACGGAGCTATGCTCACTTTAGCTGTTGTTCTGATCAGAAACGAGAAACGCGGCTGAAGGTTAATCCATAGCTTAATCCAATGTGTCTGTCACTTTGAGAAAGTATTGATAATCCATAATTCAATTTTTATGTCAAAAACTGAGCTTAGCTGCTAATGATAGCTTCCAGAGTGAATGACAGCTTCCTGTTTGTCTCCTTGGATACGAGTCCAAACAACTCACAGACTGCTCCGGGTGCTGACGTAGGCGCCCTGTGACCATCAGATTTGACGACGCTGATTGGCTGAAATTATGTTTTGGTGGCATAGTTTAAAGATAGCAACAGTCAGCTGCTAGTGGCTCTGCTGCACTGGTTCAGGGCTCCTCTCTTAGCGCCCAGACGACGAGAGAGAGGGGAATGATACACGGGCATCCTGATATCATTAGAAAGCTAGGACTCTCCTCTTTCCAGCAGTGTATACAGCTCAAACAGCCTGTCCTCCTCCAAAAAACTACCAAATAGATTGTTCAGCAGCTTATTACGTCCTAGAGTCAGGTTTAAAAGTTTAGCACCTCTAGTGGTCGTGTAAGAAACAACCATTTGCGGCATATGGGCTGATGCTCCCGTTGACTGCAAACGCTCCGGAGGGTCGTACATTCACAAATAACCTTCTCTGGAAAATCCTAAATTGTAGGATAGTTTGGCCATTAAAACGCTTTTTGATTAGATTTCTAGCGAGAAGTGAATATCGTACTTTTAGACTCCACGTCCAGTGGAAGTGTAGGATCTATAGATTGATAGATATTACGAAGATGATTTGAGGTCTCGCCAGGAGAACATCTATATACTACCTCTTTCCCCTATTCATATCTATTGACGGCAGCGTCCATGTAAAGTTAGCGTCAACCCTCACGGGGTGAAAACAGTATTTCTGGTCTCGAAATTTTCATAATCAAACCGGAAGTATTCCCCTCACGGTCAAATGATTACAGTGATATATCTGCACTACTCATCCACTAACAAACACCAGTTTATCCTTGTTGATTACACGACATTGATTGCTTTAAATTGTGTAAAATGCTTTTGTGTTTTTAACCTTCGATTCGGAGAAACAAATGTCTTTTTCGGAATTTAGGATGGCCGAAGACACTACACTACCCAGAATCCTCAGCTATCGTTTGGGACTACAACATCCCGTGATTAGTCCTCAAGCTCTGTGATTGGATGTTGGAGAGGCAAATTGCTTGTGCCCGTAATGGGCAGCATTAATATATACCCACATGCCAGCTAAGGTCAGAAGAGCTTTGTTTAACAGCTGGGGCCTCGTTTATAACGCTGTGCGTAGGATTCCCGTGGTAAGGTTGCTTCGTAGTAGAAATCCAAAAAATAGGTACAGAAATGTTCTGACATTTTCCGATTCACCAAACATTGCGTACCAGCGAGGAAAGTGCGTACGGCACTTCCTACGCCGGTTTCCATTTATAAATCACAACCGACTCGAAATGCGGTGCAGCTTTTGCGGGCTTCACGTAACGCCCAGATGTGCCTATAAACAGTCAAAGAAACGCCCATTCATTCATTCATTCATCCTGACTGACTGCAGGAAGGAGAGCAGGGAATGACGACAGAACAGCTCAAACAGACGTCTCACACCGTGTCAGGTTCTGGTTCTTTGGGGAGGTGGAGATAAATCATAGAGCAGCATGGAGGTCGGATCGTCACCAACATAAATAAATAAATGGCCCGAAAAAAGTTCATGACAAAAACAATACACCTAGCCTTCCTCAGGCCGTGTGTATGAACCGGGGACAGGAGACCCCCCCCCTTGATGAGAGACTGTAAGAAATGATCGGGGAATCCCTCCGGAGTGTAGTCATGACGACTGGATCTGAATTATGTTTTCTCGATCAGCTGTGCGCAGCGTCTCCACTGCAGCCTGTGCGTCTCAACCCCCGCTCCCCGCAGCAACCCTATATCCACCAGTTAGAGGAAATACAACTAATGTGTTTTGTTATATCAGCTGTACAATCTACCACACATGGTGTTCTTAGTTTCCAGACCTCCTGTGTTTTACGAACGACTTATCAAGTCTTGGCAAACGGCATAAAACACGATTAAACGTGATAGTATATAAAACCATGCTCGTATCTACAACCTGTAGAAAAGCAACACGGCGTCATTTATGAGAAAACATTTCATAACATTAACACAACATATCGAGGTGGTTTTAAATAACATATCCGTATTTATTTATTTCTCCAGGTGGTGTGTGTGTGTGTGTGTGTGTGTGTGTGTGTGTGTGTGTGTGTGTGTGTGTGTGTGTGTGTGTGTGTGTGTGTGTGTGTGCACGGAGGAGTCTCAAACAGGTGTTTGTTTAATAATTTTAAGATTGGCTTTAATCGATGTTTGAAAGTGAATTCTTCATATCTGATAAATGAGAGGTAACATTTTATTCATGGTATTATTTCCACACATTTCTCTCCATCCTTCCTTCTGCCAACGGGGTCGCAGTTTCTCGTCTCTCCCGTTGCTGTGCTTAGTGCGTACGCATGGGTCAGAGTTTGCGTGGAGGACCGCACGTTTTCCCGTCAAGTTAGTATTTTATAAATCGCAAACATTGCGTAGAAACTGGCGTACGCCATCTTTTGAGCGTATATCCCTTTATCAATGAGGCCCTGGTCTTATGTCTGGGACCCCTCCTGTTGTTCATGGATGAGCCGGAAACATGCACTTGTCGAGGTTCAGAGGCACATGTTGAAAATATGGCAGCAGCCATCGATCATCTTAAGATAAGATAAGATATACTTTATTGATCCCAAGTTGGGAAATGTTTTTGTTACAGCAGCATACTACTTTGTTCTCCTCCACTACAGTTCAGAGGTTAACCTGGTATTTTTACTCTACTACATGTATTGTAGTTCCTCTGCAGATTCTGATTAATGTGAAATATAAACAACCCTTAAAGCAGACTTTAGTTACACCTGACTCAAAGTCAGGGAAGGTGATTGTCAAGTGCCAAAATAAACTATGCAATATATTGGACATTAAGTACTTTGTCAGACTTCATATGTTTCTGTGGATAACCCCAACATGTTTTTCTTATTCAAGAAGACCTTAACTTAAAGTATTCTTTAATGTTTGAATAAAGCCTAGTTTGTCTGTTTGCACATCCTCCTGTTAATATCTTTGGACGTCCTGCACTAAACTGTTTTATTGTAGAGATCACTACAGTATCTTCTTGATATTTTCTATTCTATATTTCTATCATTGACCTTCTACTTTCCCCCTAATGTCTATGTACTCTTAATATTTAAAGGTTTTAACTAGTGCTGTCAAAATGATCGCGTTAACGGCGGTAATTCATTTTTTTAAATAATTGCGTTAAAATATTGAACGCATTTAACGCATGTGCAGAATGGCCCGCCCCATACGTGCCACCAGTGGCAGCGCCAGGGTATGGCTGGGGTAGGCTACACCCATACCAAGACATGGCTCAGCCCCACCATGAGACATGATGTTAAAGTAAGCTAAATAAAGTCTGCCAACTCGTGCGGAGTAAATTGCACAGACAGCAGTTAGTCAGATTGATTTCAGTAGCCACGGTTTTGAAAACTTTTGTCACGTAGTGATCGTCTTCTCAATAGAACATCTTTGATAACGGCGTGGTGTTGTTGCAGGAAGTCCCGGCGGAGAATACTCTTGCTGTAGTACAGGGGTGCACATAACTGGTACGCAGGTTATGTGCGTAATCTGAAATGCGTACCGTCACTTGTGTCACAAAGCGCATTTGCGTACCGACGTACTTGTGAAGCTTTTCCAGAAGGCGGTTCGATCACCGGACGACAGAGTCGGTCTCCGTGTGCACAGACAGGCTGCTGTTAACGTCGGTCTGTACAACGGAACTGTGCCAACACTACGCCAACCGGCTGCGGAGGGAGACTCCCCCCCCCCACTGGAGAACTGCGCTCAAACAGCTGATCACAACGTTCACACTCTGTGGTCACGAAGTACTCCACTAGCCCCCCCCCCCCTCTGTCGACTTTCCTGAAGTACTCCACTAGCCCCCCCCCTCTGTCGACTTTCCTGAAGTACTCCACTAGCCCCCCCCCCTCTGTCGCCTTTCCTGAAGTACTCCACTAGCCCCCCCCCCTCTGTCGACTTTCCTGAAGTACTCCACTAGCCCCCCCCCCCTCTGTCGACTTTCCTGAAGTACTCCACTAGCCCCCCCCCTCTGTCGTGTGACGACCCCTCCCCCCTTCTGCCTGGCTGTGCTCCCTGCCTTGCTGTCCTCTGGCAGGTACTGGGAGTGTCGTCCTGTTTGTGCCCGCCCATCTAGAGGCGGAGCCACCAGAAAGTATAAAGGTTTCCCAGCTGCAAGGATCAAGCTCTCTGATTCAGATCCTGGCATGCTGGAGCAACCTCAGCCTACAGCCTGTGTTAGGTTTGATGCACCCTCCAACATGCTACAACACCCTTCCACACACTCACACACTGCTCACACTACTGACAGGCTGATTCTTACCACATTATACATCAGAGGTGTTCTTCAACAATCTGTTAAATAAATATATATTTGGCATTAAACTCTGTGTGGCCTCCCTGTTTGTTCCAGCCTTTGGAAGGTTGTAACAAGTGGGGGCTCGTCCGGGATCTGAACCCGGGACCTCTCGCACCCCAAGCAAGAATCATACCCCTAGACTTGTGTCAGTTGTAAAAGCACTGACACAATTTATAACTATTTTTGGTCTCCCGAAGATCATCCAGTCAGATCAGGGGACTAACTTCACTTCAAAGTTGTTTGCCGAGGTGTTACAGCAGTTGAATATCAAACATTCACAGTCAAGTGCCTATCATCCTCAGAGCCAGGGAGCACTTGAGAGGTTCCACCAATCCTTGAAGTCTCTCCTCCGTTCATATTGTACGGAGTTGGAAGGTGACTGGGAAGAAGGGTTACCCTGGTTGATGCTGGCGGCAAGGGAGGTTTCACAGGGGAGTTTAGGTTTTAGCCCTAATGACCTGGTTTTTGGTCACAATGTAAGGGGCCCGTTGGCCACCCTACACGAGGATTGGCAAGCCAAGAAGGCCCCGTCAAGTTTGATAGACTATGTCCATGGTTTCAAACACCGCTTGTATCGGGCTAATCAAATGGCAAGAGAAAAGCTACAGTCTACTCAAACTAAAATGAAAAGCCTCTATGATCGACGTGCAGAACTTTGTGAGTTGAGTCCTGGGGATCAGGTTTTAGCATTGCTGCCTGTAGTTGGCTCCCCGTTTCAGGCCAAGTTCTCTGGCCCTTATACAGTGTCCAAGAAGTTGTCAGACCTCAACTATTTGATAGCGACCCCTGACCGGAAGAAGTCGGTGCAGTTTTGCCATATAAACTTGCTAAAACCGTATTTTTCCCGTAAACCTGTGCCAGGTGTGGTTTGTTCTGTTTCCTCAGATGCTGCAGTGGTGACAGTGGGTCACCCGTCACCATCTCTGGATGTGGGGGCAGGGGTTACGGTTGAAGAGGAGTATTCCCCAGATGATGGTCTGTTGAGAGGACGGCTTAAGAATTCGGAGTCACTGGCTAATCTGGGTGGAATGCTGGGTCATTTAACCGAACCGCGGCGCACAGAGTTGGTCGATCTAGTTAAAAACTACCCCTGCCTGTTTGGAGACACTCCATCTCGCACCCACCTTATAGAACACGATATTGAGGTGGGTGATGCTAAACCGGTACGACAGCGTTTTTACCGCATGTCTCCGGACAAACGAGAGCATTTAGAGGCAGAAGTTAAGTATATGCTGGAGAATAACATTGCTGAGCCGTGTGCTTCTAGTTGGTCTTCTCCTTGTTTGCTGGTTACGAAACCAGATGGTACATTTAGACCATGTACTGATCTCCGCAAGGTGAATTTAGTGACCAAACCTGACTCGTTTCCACTCCCTCGCATGGAGGACTGTGTGGACCAGGTCGGTTCTGCTAAGTTTGTCACTAAATTTGACCTGCTAAAGGGTTACTGGCAGGTCCCGTTAACGGCAAGAGCTAGGGAGATCGCCTCATTTATCACGTCCAGTGGGTTGTACTCATACACCGTAATGCCATTTGGGTTACGAAATGCCCCAGCCACGTTTCAACGCCTGATGAACCAGGTGGTGTCAGGTCTGTGCTGTGTATCTGGATGATGTTGTGGTATACAGTGACACTTGGGAGGAACATCTCCAACACATTAATGCGCTGTTTGAACGTCTTGCCTGGGCTTGTCTGACCGTTAACTTGGCAAAGTGTGAGTTTGCTAAGGCAACAGTCACCTACCTGGGTAAAGTAGTTGGCCAAGGACAGGTTAAGCCAGTGAGGGCAAAGGTGCTGGCAATTGACCGGTTCCCTGTTCCCACAACCAGAAAAGAACTTTCTCGTTTTCTGGGCATGGTGGGGTACTATCGTGGGTTCTGTCAGAATTTCTCTACGGTGGTTGCGCCCCTCACCTCTCTTCTCAGTCCTAAGGTCAAGTTTGAATGGTCTCCTCGATGTCAACAGGCTTTTGAGGCTGCGAAAACTGTGTTGTGCTCGGCTCCTGTCCTAGCAGCTCCCCAGATGGACCAGCCCTTCATTCTTCATGTGGATGCTAGTAAGGTTGGAGCTGGGGCTGTACTCGCGCAGGTTGATGAGAGCGGCTCTGAATGCCCGGTAAGTTTCTTCTCTAAGAAATGTAACTCTCATCAATTGAACTATTCTATCATTGAAAAGGAGGCACTGGCACTCATCTGGGCGTTAAAGCATTTTGAGGTGTATGTTGGGAGTGGAGTTGGGCCCTTGGTGGTCTATACAGATCATAACCCCCTAACCTTTCTGCACTCGCTCCAGAATCCAAATCAACGCCTTATGCGTTGGTGTCTCTTCCTCCAGCCTTTTCATCTGGACATTAGGCATGTCAAAGGTGTGGATAATACAGTGGCGGATGCCATGTCCAGGGCTATAACCTCCTAGGTTAACTAGTGTTTTTCTCCCTGCAGGGGTGTCTGTTTTTTCTGTTTTGCCCTCTCTTAGAATGCTTCTTAGGTACCAAAGTTGCTGAGGGGTTGAGCAAGAGGCTACAGATGTGCTTGCAGGTTGTACGAACATTTGAAGGTTAACTTTTGTTGTGTCTATTGTGTTTGGTGGTTGTGTTTTTGTGCCTCAGGTTGGAGGATCTTAGTGGGTCCTCCATTTTAAGGGAGGGGGTGTGACGACCCCTCCCCCCTTCTGCCTGGCTGTGCTCCCTGCCTTGCTGTCCTCTGGCAGGTACTGGGAGTGTCGTCCTGTTTGTGCCCGCCCATCTAGAGGCGGAGCCACCAGAAAGTATAAAGGTTTCCCAGCTGCAAGGATCAAGCTCTCTGATTCAGATCCTGGCATGCTGGAGCAACCTCAGCCTACAGCCTGTGTTAGGTTTGATGCACCCTCCAACATGTTACAACACCCTTCCACACACTCACACACTGCTCACACTACTGACAGGCTGATTCTTACCACATTATACATCAGAGGTGTTCTTCAACAATCTGTTAAATAAATATATATTTGGCATTAAACTCTGTGTGGCCTCCCTGTTTGTTCCAGCCTTTGGAAGGTTGTAACAGTCGACTTTCATGAAGTACTCCACTAGCCCCCCCTCTGTCGACTTTCCTGAAGTACTCCACTAGCCCCCCCCCCTCTGTCGACTTTCCTGAAGTACTCCACTAGCCCCCCCTCTGTCGACTTTCCTGAAGTACTCCACTAGCCCCCCCCCTCTGTCGACTTTCCTGAAGTACTCCACTAGCCCCCCCCCCCCCCCCTCTGTCGACTTTCCTGAAGTACTCCACTAGCCCCCCCCCTCTGTCGACTTTCCTGAAGTACTCCACTAGCCCCCCCCCCCCCCCCCTCTGTCGACTTTCCTGAAGTACTCCCCGTTGATAGAAATCAACACGTAATGAATTCAGACCCCACGGTTTGATGATTGATAGGTGTGTGGGTTGTCTTTCATTTTGACACGCAGAACAATGTTATAATAAACATAGATACTGTGTTAAATGGATATATCCATAGCTTGATAGCTTATAAATCAAATCAAGTTTTGTTTATATAGCACATTTAAAAGCGTTTACAATAAAGTTGTATATATTGTTATATCATAGACAAAAACTACAGTTTTTTGCATTTATATTTATTACATGATATAAAACTGTTAACCTCTAATAATGAACAAAGAACTCTTATAAGGAGAATATAAAAATACACAGGCCCACTTTGAAATAAATCAAACACAGCTGCACCCTAGAAAGAGTTGACGGATTGAATGATGCCTGAAGGTCGTCAGCTGGCTTCCTCTCCGTGTTGTTCCTCGATATGTAAAGGCTGCGGCACCGTTGACAACTTCTCTCCACATATCAGACATCCCGGTCAGCCAGCATCGCTCGCTGTGAAAGCAGATAACTCTGTCCACGCAGAATTAAACCGTCTGCTGCTCCGGTACTTGTCTTTTCTTTGATGTCTCCATAGTTCGCTCATCGAGCCGGGGTCAGGTTATTCGCCTGCAGCAAAAGGCGCTGGCGCGGGACCGGAGCAGGACGCATATTTTAGTTTACCTAATTAAAACCGTTTTGTTTTTTATTTATGTGTCACAGTATCACCTCAAAATACAACATACCTAGCCTAATGAAAATATAAATAGTCCTACAAATATTTTATTCCCTTCTTATTTTTGTCCAAGCTCAGGGAGCCGGAGCAGAGGCTGAAAGAGCCGCGGGCTGCCGACCCCTGCCCTGACATGCCTTTCTTCCATGAGGCAGAGAGGCAGGGAAGCTGGGCAAACAGAGATGATACATGTGTTAATAGAGCAACAACATGTTGGAACACTATATGTGTGCATGAACAGACAAAGACATCAAGTGAAGAGAGAAGTGGAAATAATGCTCCATGTATAAAAGCCATGACCCGTTTCCAGGTTAGAAAACATTGATACTTTGCATGGTGTCACGGTATCGGATGCAAATGGGTTGCTTACATGTTATTAGATGAAGATGACGCGTCGAAGGCTCCTTACAGAATCTTCAGCTGCACTGCCATCTTGGATGTTTACGTTCTGGATTGACCTTTGCTCATACGTCCAAGTCAAGTCCATTGCTCATACCAGATGCTCACTGGAAAGAACACGGCCATATATGCCCCACTCATAGTGCCAGGCCATTTGGAGGAGGAAGGCAAGGCCCTCCTCACACCTCCTGCACCCTGGTGCCAATCCTGGACCTGACCACAGGGCTTGAGTATTTGGT
Organism: Chaenocephalus aceratus; assembly: GCA_023974075.1. NCBI lineage: Eukaryota > Metazoa > Chordata > Actinopteri > Perciformes > Channichthyidae > Chaenocephalus > Chaenocephalus aceratus. Next base: position 4,628 of record JAMFTG010000433.1, on the reverse strand, counting down.
GACAGTGCAAGGGTTCATCAACGAGGTCGTTATACTCAGATTGTTGCACAGACAACTGAACTGATGCGTTAAAGTGGTCGAATCCGGTGAAATGACGGTTTTAGTTATGAAGTGGTTGGTCCGTGGACAGTGGTACATCCCCGACAGGCCCGCGAAGCACATCAGAGACATTGATCAAAGCATCTGTCAGTCAGCAGACAAAGCAAGGTAGGTCAAATACATGACAATACCTTTAACAGCGTTTTATGAATAATTAGTAACGTGCCGTAAAAACTACCGTTAATTGAGATAAATACAAATAAATGTTGCTTTTTCAAGGATATGAAAGTCAATGTGTGTATACCCAAATATTAGTGTATTAACCATTACACAAGTTTAAAACATGACCGAAAGGTATTCGGCGTTAGCTTTGTATCGTCTTCAGGTACCTTCAGCTTACCAATAACGAAGATACGTCTGCTCCAGAAGCTGAGACATACATACCACAAAGACTTTAAGAGTTACATACCAACACAGACACACCATTTTTATTTTGGATAGCTCCTTTATTATCTATTGGTAATTGTTTTGTTTTCATACTAAAGCCAAGTAGGGGCCGGTGTGTAGGTGTTATGGGTGTGGTTGGTGTGTCAGTTTATTTAAGTTATACGTATACTGCAATATTATTTTGAACACTTGGTGGCGGGGTTTAGCTGCACCGGGTATATATATATAAAGAGGTCATAGGTGACAGGAGAGGAAGGACACAGAAGGAAGAGAGCATACCGATTCCACCAGCCCGGCAGATGCTCACCACAACAACTAGACTGTACAATTAAACCCTGGGATGTAAACGCGTAATGTTGTGTTACCAAATAAGTAATGTTAGAAATTAAAATCAATGTTTTATGGCATAATGTACCTTAAACATACCGTCAGTTTAAATGCTATTTTATTCTGGAAAAAACCGAAAGTTCTCAATACCAAGCTTTTATTCTGAAAATCCTTCATGACGACATCCGGGACTACCGCCCATTAGTATCATTAAAGTGGCTATTGACGCCGTTAACATGTATTACATATAAAGTTATGAAAGAGATAAGGAGGAGAAAAGGCATGTGGAAGTAAGCAATGAATGTAAAATGTGGAAATCCTCTGTTTAACGCGATATCGGACACGAACGAGGGGGGAAGTCCCCTACGGCACTACAGCTCCCAGAGAGGAGGAGCCAACAGTCAGCAAGCGGGAAGGACGAATGCTTGTGAGCTCTCTTCTGCACGGCCACCAAGGGAGAGGAAGCTGCAGACTTTCTCTCCTGACTGAACAATATCCTGCTTGTAACATTACCGCGCTTTTTATTAAAGTATCAATTTTGAACCTTCTCGGAGACTCCATTTAGTCTCCTTTTTAAGCTTCTTACCTGGACGCGAGAATAACGAACACAGCATAACAGTAACAACATAAAAGAATATAATTCGGTCAAAGCGTTTCGTGAGGTAGCCAGTAGCTCTCTTTATATGGGAGAAGCTCACGGACGGCATACGTACGTAGAGCGGAGGCTACTTCACATCAAAAGTGTCCGCATTAAGTCTCTTATCCGATGAGAAGTCCTGTTGCTACTAGCTAGCATCTAACAGAATTCTAGCACGTGTTCTTCGGTTGAGCCACACTACTATAAACTGAAAGTAAAAAGTGCAAAATGTGTGTGCATGCTTACCTGCAGGATGCACGTGGGGATTCATGAATATCTTGCATGTGTGTTCACCGTGGTCTTCACAAGACTATCACAGGCAGGTCCAAACGTAACGGCTCCGGATGTAACGTAACGTAACGTACCAAAATACGTCACTGTACCCGGAAGAAGAAGAGAAATGTCCAGCGAGGCGTTCTGGGGCAGCAGACGGGTCTTCTCTGAGTCAGAGGTTTACTCGCGACAGGGGGCACTTTGAGGGTTTTGACTCTGCAGAGCGTTCACATGCAGAAGCTCCAGAACACGAGGGGACGGGTCAGAAGCTCCAGAACACGAGGGGACGGGTCAGAAGCTCCAGAACACGAGGGGACGGGTCAGAAGCTCCAGAACACGAGGGGACGGGTCAGAAGCTCCAGAACACGAGGGGACGGGTCAGAACCAGAGAAGCAGGACACGGACCTTTAAAGATTCTGCCCGACTCGGTTAACCAAGATGTGACAGTTACTTGAACACGCTCTCTGAAGTTGAGATTATTATCAAAGCGAAGTTTCCTGCAGACAGAGCTGCTGCTGGTGGTTTGGGTTGCACTGTGATTACGTGAGGTGTCTGGCTATGGGTCCATTTTACTTTCAGACACTCAATTAAAATGTAATGATCTACGGAATCAAAGGCGGCGGAGAGATCTAAAAGGATTAAAATACACGAGTTGCCAGTCAGCTGCTGACAGAAGAGCACTGAGCACTTTGAGGAGGGAAGCTCTTCTGCCACTCTGAAGTCAGACCGTCCAGAGACCATGCACGGTGCTAAATGATGTTTCCTGTTATTATTAGTTTTTTTGGTACTTTGTTATAATTATTAATCTGAGTGAAAAAAATGAAAAAAAGAGAATATATATATATTATTGTTATATGTTTTTGTTTCTGACATGTTCAATAAATTGACTAAACTAAACCTGTTCTGCAGCTATTCTTTTAAAGAGCCTTTGAATGAAGTTTGAAGATACGATGAAGGTTGTCTAGACCTTTAAGGTGAGTATTTTTGGACTTTTGAATACTTGGGGTGAATTGTGACATTGTGATAATGGTAATACTGTTCCCTGTTGCCATTCAGCATGGCATTGTAGTAGTTGTTCAAGTTATGCAACTGCAGCCATAATAACAATAAGACATTTCATTACACAGTAGATAATGTACACCTCATAGATCCATGAATACGGTGTTGACTTCATTATTAGTGTTCCCTTTGTAGCTAAAAGGAAGCGGGATTCGTCGTCTTGTTAATGGAGAAGAGCCAGGGACGAAGAGCTCCTGGAGCAGACCCGGGCGATGCTTCAGGAGGTGCAGGAGACCCGAGTTCCTACGGGGTTTCAACAGAACTGCTTTAGCAGAGCGGAATCGAGCAGAACAGCCAACTGCTCGGCTTGTTCACAGGATGGTGGAGGAGATGGAGACCAACAGCAAGCAATGACCTTTAGAGTTATAGTATATACAGTATGTTCTCCACACTTTTTTGTGTACATTCTTTTTTAAATACACTTAATTATATTATATACAGTGCGAATATTGTCCAGACTTTGTATGTAAAATAAACACAAGTCAAAAGTCATGTCTTATTACATTGTATTTGTCCAGTGATCAACTGCAGACTATAATGTCACTACGATAAGACACTGAACTAAAACAGAGGTGGATGAAAGGTATTATCGCGTTATTGAACTTAAACACTGATGAACGACGCGTATCTGATTCTGCCATGCATTCTTTAAACACAATGAAATGGTTACCTGTGTTATCGAAGATAAACGTGTCTGCCAAGCTGGAGCTCCATTTATGTTATTCCTATTTATCTTTAGAAAGAAGTCAGATATAAAATACTGACATAAATCTCAGTGAAGGAAACGACTCGTATGTCCTGTGCCCTTTAGCACACATGACACAGAGCTGAGGTCAGCACTAAACCCATCCACAGAGAGAGCGACCAATCCCTGATGCATGTTGAGCACAGCTGGCTGCACACACGGCAGCTCAGGCGACTGCACACACACACACACACACACACACACACACACACACACGTTTTATTTTGATAAGCTTTGGGTATTGCAATTTCACAAGTTTGCAAAAGTAGCAACCGATGAGTGCGATGTGAATACATGTAGCTCTCAGAGGAAGAAAGGCTGGAGACCCTAAACCTTTTGGGTATGCACTATTTTTACAAGAACATTGTTCATACATTCTGTGAATTGTATACAAAATAAAACACAATTCAAGTCTGATCCAGTGATTTTATCGTAAGAGGCATGATACAAAATAGATCAGGTTTGACTGCAGTAATATTAGTGGTCCCCATGTTGAAATACTCCAAAGCAGATCTAACGTCAGCTCCTTCTTCTCGTTCTCTGGAAAGCGGGTGGTCGTACTCAACTTCATGGCGATATTCAGTGAAGGTGTCGCTATGTTCCTCACATATGTTGTGCAGTACACAGCAAGTCACTGTCATTATTTTGGTGAGCTCCAGCTCCACCGAGGTCTTCAAACCCGGCCTTAAGACCCTCTTCTTTCGGCCTTCCAATAAACTGTGAGCACGGTACACCTGGAGTACTGCCATTTTTATCGCTATCTCCGACTTCTATTTTTGTACTCTATTTTATATTTTGATTTCTTATTATTATTACAATTATTTGTTTAATCTCTCAAAGTGTATCAGTATCCCTTGTTGTGAAGCACTTCGAGATTTGTCTTGGCAGATGAGAAGCGCGATATAAATTAAATATATTAGCGGAGGCACCTCCATCTTCCTTTTAGCCTTCCAAACGCCTCTCAACAGCCGCCCGGGCGCTGCTCAGCCTCTGATCGTAGGTGTGCTGTCAGTCTCCCGGTGTCCGAACATGGTTTCATTCCATCTTTGCATCGGATAGGCTGGGTCACCAATCAGGTAATGTCCCACATCACAGCCAGAG